>JZKD02S1774476.1:56084-105690 GCA_000966675.3 Picea glauca
CCCTTTGTTTTCCAACAACCAGTTCAAATATGTACTCTCTAATTTCCTTACCGAATTTGTGCCATTGATATGATTGTATGTATTGTTGTTCTGATGGATTTCCTTGTAGTCATGGATATTAGATAGAATTAAAGAATTTTTGTAGGCTATTTGTGGACATATTCCTGTTGGTTAAAACTACATCTATAGTATCCCAACAAGCTTTCTGCTATCGGAATAATACTATTTTTATTATTATAATGAAGGAATGATAAAACTCTTGATTAATCCATTTGTGGTAGGGACAAAATATAAATAGCGAACTGTGTAGTAAAAACCACTGTGTATTATGTAAATCGCAGTAAGGGAAGAGTTAGTTTGTATGAAGAAATCAAGCGTAAACAAAATGCAAACTCTGGAAGTATAGAATTAGTCTAAGATTATATGTAGACAATATATTCAAGAACTGTATTGTCTCCAACCTGTACAAACCAACAACTCGAATCGGAACGGGACCCTACTCGTATGGAAATTCACGATAGATCATGTGGCTATATGGAAGATAGCTTTATATGAAGACAATGTAATCAAGAGCCTTTTTCTCATTTGAAGGAAGGTTATTAGATAAGCATACTTAAATCTAGTTTTGAGTCTGTCAGATTTTAAATCCATACTCACAATAAAACTGTCTACTTGTAATTATACAACCAGAACTAGTTAAATATTTTGGAGTCATTAAAATCCCTACTAAGATATGCGATTACATACATAGATACATTTAAATATAAATAGTATTTAACTGTGAATTACTAAACAAAATTTTGGAAACCTTTAAATGTAGAAGTGCAAACCTAACGTCAGTGGAACTACCCAATCATACGAAGAAAATACATATTCATATATAGACGTGTTCCTATTTTGTTTAAAGTAATAATTTTTTTCCATTGGACAAGTAAGTGCATCTATATGATCGAAATACTGAATACAGAATCTAAAAACCTCTCAACTATTTTTATTACAATCCAATGGGTGTCTACCTACAGTATAAATGAAATTTAAAATTTGTAGTAAGTCGCATACGGGCATATCCTTACAACCCGTAAGAGAAGGAGTACAGTAAGCATATATTAAGTAAAACTGGACCTCCAGTCTTGTCCTTGCTAAATCAAAATCGACAATGAGGAAGATATAAATTCTGATATTGGATATACAAGTTAGGACAACCACCCCGATAACCAATTCTTTTTGTGTACAGGACTAAAAAAGAATGGAGAATAAAAATTTATCCAACAGTCCTTCCTTTATTTAATTATTTAAGGAGAGGGTCTGTAAAGTAATCTCCAAAGGAGTTATTACACATGGAAAACCACCCAGGAAAACACAGAATACTAGGAAACCCCCATTTTCACTTTCCGGCCATTACATGAAATCAGACGTAACTCCCAAACTAATTTAAATCTGAACTAAAGTCGGATCGTTAAAAGTGTTGGAAACCCGAAGAGTTTAGAAGGGAACTCAATTACCTTGTTCATCTTGTTGAAAGCCAACACCCATACTTGTACATGGACGAAACCCTGCAAGGAGGTTACAGGTTTACTTTAGTACTCACTACAAATATAAGTCGAATGATAAATTTCAATAGAACGAAGGTAATCAAAAGAGTTTAGCCTAGAAGAGTACTTAACTCAGGCCATAGGGCAGGCCGACCCTTTTCTCTGCATGTATATTTGGATGTCTCCCACGAAACTGGAAGAGTGGAAGGAGACAAGGTCCACCTGACGGGTACCCTCGTATCCAAAGGGGTCGATCATTAGCGAACAATACCATTAACAAGAACTAATATATATATATATATATATATATATATATATATATATATATATATATATACACTGGCAATGAAAAAATTAACCGTGCTAATAGTTAACATATAATTGAATATAAAATGCGACATAAGAAGGTCAAGGAGTACGATATAGAATAAACGTTGGAGTATAACTTTTACTGAACCAGGTTATTGATAATGTAAGAGGCATTCTTAGACGATGATAATAATAGAAGGAAAACATAAATAACACAAGGATTTCAATAAAACTTAACAACAGGCCTCGACCTACTTCTATAGAGAGACCATAGATGATATCGGGGTTATACAGTACAAACCATAGGAGTCATTTTGTTAGCGTGGTATGGTCTCTAGAATCGGGGTAAGGGAACAGGGTGCCAGTACCTCCGTAGAAGACGGAATTTAAGCCCATAGAAAGACTCTACTCGCCCAGAAAACAGGATTTAACTCATGACAGTTATACATAACAACTTTAATGGGGGACACAAAGTAAAATTTAAATGGGAAATATGGGTACGGGGGTTCTTTCACTATAACAGAGAGCCGAGTCACCTTAACAACCAGAAGTATAGAAAACGACTGCTTAACAGGAAGGGTAGATGGCGATAACGACCTTCGGTTCTCGTTAACCCTTTTGTGACAGTCAGCATCTGAGAGACATTACACAGAGCTCATCGAGGGGATTCCACAATGAAAGAGTAAACACATTAAACCATTGAAAAACCCTAACTACACACTGTAAATGATAATCATACGATGGATAGTTGGACCATGTGACAAGATTAGAGTTGGCACGTCTCGATTGGATGAAGCTAGGTGAGGACATTGTAATTCGTATAATATAGGACTGTCATTTAATAGAAAAACAGAGTCTTAATTTCATTTGACAGAAGACCATCTCTTCCACATCTTGAAATTTACGAAGTTAGTTCAGTCCCTTTCACAATATGGTGAGTTGGAATATGCCAAACCAATTGTTCACTATAGTTAAACCATCGTTCATTGGACTTCATCGATTTAATATTTAGTTAAGATCAAGTCAAGCGAGGGTAAGGGACATAGTCTCGACTCCGTGCCCTTATATCTGTTGTATGAATTTTCCTGTAATGTCAATTAAATAGTCTTGCGCGCTAACATGGGAACCGTAGACTAAGGGAGAGAAAGGGGCTAGAAATATTAAGCCTAACATACTACCTACATTTTTAATTATACTTATAAATGGGTGTGGTTTGAGTATGAAGGGAAGGATAGAAAATATGCTCCTTAAAGTAAGTTAGACTAGTGTGGTAGTGTCGTCATCTCGCATGTAAATTACCTCACAGAGATTTAGGATAGGAAATAAGGAAATAAGAGGTCTTCATATGATCTACAAATTTATTCAATGAAAAATCGGAGATTAATGTCCCTTAGATTTTTTTTTTTATGACAATTTTGAGGTTCATTACAAGTTATGTCATGCACGTCGTATCGATTGTAGTTATGAAATTGGAGATCGTATATTCTTGCAGGTGAAACCGCATAAGAGTTCGATCAAGTTTGGAAGGGGTTCTAACTTGTGATATTATGGAAAAGAGAGGGCACGTGGCCTATTGACTAGTCTTGTGACATAGCACCCCCTGCCTCAGTAGGTTTTGCACGACCTCTTGGTCTTAGGATCGTTCTTTGTCTCCACGAGAGGTTGGTTGATTCTTCGATTTATTCATAGGAAATCACTCATACCCGCAAGTGTGTATCCACAGGTCTTTCTTTGGAGTTGCACCCATGTGAAGAAACACTAAGTGCCAACTCACTCCCACGTGATCTCTGATATGACCATAACCTTTACGCAAGCTTTCACGACTTCACGATTTTAGATGTGAACCCCCTTGAATCAACAATCCCTAAAACCTAAAAAGGCCAATGGGAATTTGATTCCTTTCTTGACTTTTCTCTAATGTCACCTCTAACTATGAGCCAGGGTCAAATCCCTTCGGCACCGGGGATTTCGTGTATCGACGTTTCCCTATGCAACAACGCCTTTCGCTGACTTTCGAAACCATGACAACCCCTTGCAATAGATCAACGGCTCCAAGTTATCCTATGATCTGACAATCCTAGTTCTATCGGGACTTCGCAAATCGGGACTTCGCGACTCTCGACTCCAAGTCAAAATCGTCTCTCATGCCTGAACTCTGAAATGATGGAATTTAAGGACGAAATCAAATTCTCTTGTTGATCTCATTCCAACGAGAACTATCCCTCCTGAGCTTCTTCATACTAAAAAAACTCATCCTTAATCTTCTCGTTGGTCTGTGAGATCCAACGACCCACACTAAATTGACACTTCTTCTTGAAGCGATTCCACCGTCCTATTTAACATTTCAAGGACTTCTGGCCAAATGATTTGGCATCCTCCCTCCTAAAATTGACTTCTGGCTCTTTGACCTATGTCTTCCTTAGGACACTTCAAATATTATATCCCTTCTGAGATTTTGCTTGCAAACTCAAGGCCTCCAAAGGTTCCCTGCACGCACTCCTTGCGGAAAATTTTAAATAACCTCTGGTTATTTGGATCTTCGACTCTATACACTCTTTGCAACAATGATCTTTCAATCTTCCTCTTGGATTGGTAAAATTCAAGACCTCACCCAACCTACACACACCTTCCACAACTCTGAGTTAACCTTGCACTTCATTTGATATGAGAACAACAGTATCTCTCTTGAGTTTTCTGAGATAAAACTCACAACTTCGTCAACACACACCTTGTGGACATTCACTGCACTCCTTGCAGGAATTCTCATGAAGAGAAACAATTTAAAATCATTCTTCCTCTCTCACGGACTTCATACATTTAGCATGAAATCATACATATAACGCAACATTGAAATGAATGCATAATCAGAGAAACAAAACAACTGTAAACATACCATTGAACATATGTAAACTGCAAGAATAATAACACCATCAAAATTGAGTCAAAGCTTCATATATTAACTCAAGTGTTCCTGTACATGGGTTCTTTTCTACAACTCTCTGCTACAACTCAACATATTCTAAATCATACAATTGGGAATGATACAATGATACAAGCGAGGGTGTCTTTTACGAGTATTCAAAATATGTTTTCCTTCAAGTCTTCTCATTGACCCTCTGAATAATGATCCTTTCCATCTGTGGGTTTTTAGCTAGAGGCATTTGTTTCACCCATTGAACTTCCTTATGATCCTCTAATCTCTCTATTCCATCTTCTCTGTAATGATATAGATAGTATGTGTTGAATATTTTCTACCCCATCCAGTAATTCAATCTCATAAGCGTTTACTTCAAACTTTCTTATGATTTTACACGACCCAATTTTCATCATCTTCAACTTATTGTATGTTCCCCTTGGGAACCTTTATTTTCTGAGAAGAGATAGAACCAAATCACCTAGTTCAAACTGAAGTTCTTTCCGGTGCTGATCTTCTCTACGCTTGTATTCCTAGCTGGAATTTTGCAATCGCTTTCTGATTTCACTATGGAGCTCTTGCATCTCCGCTGCAAAATCCTCTGCGCTAGAACTCCTAAATTTGTTCTTCTCTACGCATTTCAAATCAGAGAATCCTCTTTATTGAATTGCATACATTATCGGGAATGGTCTTTGTCATGTACTCCTGTTTGGTGAATCGTTGTATGAAAATTCCGCTTGTGGAAGAAACTGATCCCATTGACTATGATGTTCAACTACCAAACTCCTCAACAAATCTCCCAAGATTCTATTCACTACCTTAGCTATCCATATGTATAAGGGTGATATGTTTAGATAAAATATAATTTAGTCCCCAGATTCTTCCATAAGGTCCTCTAGAAATGACCTACAAATTCGGTATCCTTGTCCGATACAATACTCTTGGGTAAGATGTGAAGTCTAACAACTTCTTTGAAAAACCAATTTGCAATGTGAGTTGCATCACTGTTTTCTGACATGGAATGAAATGTGCCATTTTAGAAAATATATCAACTACCATGAAGATTGAGTCACATCCTCTTTGCCTCCTCGACAGTCCTAACACAAAATCCATACTTACTGCATCCCATGGCCTCTCTGGTACTGGTAATGGTTGATATAACCTTGTATTCTGTCTTTTCCCTTTTGCATGTTGATAAATTATGCACTTGTTCATGAATTTCTTGACATCTTTCCTCATCCCTGGCCATTAGTATGACCCATTCAATTGCGCAAATGTCTTATCCTGGATGAAATTTCCAACCAATCCTCCACTATGTTTTTCCTTCAGAAGATTTTCTATGATATTACTCTTCGGAATACACAACTGATTACCCCTGAACAATATTCCATTATGAATCATATATTCAATCCATTGGCTTCTATCTCTGAGAATTGGATTCTCACATGCTTCATAAGACTCTTTTAAATCTTCATCATCCTTGTACACTTCCTTGAAGTTATCAAAACCAAAGGTCTTTAGTTTGAAATCTTGCAAAATCAAACTTTTCCTGCTCAAATCATCAACAACTTTGTTAGCAGTTCCAAAAATATACTTTATAACAAAAGTAAAATTTTGCATGAAATCAACACATTTTGCATGCTTCTGATTCAATTTTAACTCTTGAGTTATGAGTTGTAAAGCATGGTTATTTCTATACAAGACAAAATATTTCGAAACCAAGTAATGCCTCCATTTTTTCAATGCCTGTATGACTGCATAAAACTCCTTGTCATATGTTGAATATTTTAGCTTAGCCTCATTCAGTTTCTCACTGAAGTATGCGATTGGTTGGTTGTCTTGGCTTAAGACCGCTCCAATCGCAAATCCACTTGCATCACACCTGACTTGAAATGTCTTGTTGAAATCTGGTAGAACCAGAACTGGTTGTCCAGTTATCTTTTCCTTCAACAACTTGAAAATCTTCTCTTCTTCCTCTGTCCAATGAAAAGATTTGTGTCTTTTCTTGACTGTGTCCGTCATTGGTGCACATATTCCACTAAAATTCTTGATGAACTTCTTGTAAAATCTAGCAAATCCATTGAATCTTCGAACTTCAAAGATACTCTTTGGTGATGTCCAATCCTTGATTTCTTTTACCTTCTCAGGATCCATTTTCAATTCATTCGAAGAGATTACAAAACCCAAATAAATGATTTTTGTCTTCATGAAGGACGACTTCTTCAAATTGATCAACAATTTCTCTTGTTTTAATCTCCTCATCACTATAGCTAAATGCTATATATGTTCTTCTTGAATCTGACTAAAGATCAGTATATCATCAAGATATATGATTACAAACTTTCCTATGAAATATTTCAAGACTTCATTCATCAGCCTCATAAAAGTAATGGGTGCATTTGTCAAACCAAATGGCATGACAAGCCATTCATACAACCCTTCATTTGTCTTGAAGGTTGTCTTCCATTAATCACCTTCCCTCATTCTAATTTGATGATATCCACTCTTCAAATCAATCTTTGAAAAGAGCTTTCCCCCACTCAAGCAATCCATCAAGTCATCCATCCCTGGTAAAGGAAATCTATACCTGATGGTGATTTTGTTTATATCTCTCGAGTCTATACACATTCTCCATCCACCATATTTCCTTGGACTTAACATTGTAGGTAAAATGCATGGACTCAAACTTTCTCTAACCAATCCTTTGTCCATCAAATCCTGGACTTTTATTTTGACTTCTTCATTCTCCTGTGGTGTCAATATGTATGTTTCCTTGTTTGGTAAACTCACTCCAGGTATAAGATCAATATGATGACTTATGCTCTTGATGGGCGACAACGAAGAAGGTAATTCATCCACCACTACATCAACAAACTCCTCTAGCAATTCTTGTATTTCTTCTGGTAGATCCTCTATCTTGGTACTGGTCAGAATGACTCTAGGCTTTCTTACCATAACAACCTGGATGCCTTCTACTTTCTTGAATTCATTAAGAAGCTCCTTCCTACTCATGAGAAGTATAGTATTGTTGGCTTCTCGTTTCACCTGCTTTTCCTTAATTGGCAGCAACATATGCATTCTACCATTCTTTTCTAAGGTGTATGTGTTATTTCTCCCATCATGAACAAAATTCCTATCATATTGCCATGGTCTCCCCAACAAAATACAACAAACATACATGGGAATAACATCACACAGGATCTCATCATTGTAACCTCCTATCTTGAATTCAACTAAACATTTCTTAGTAACAGTTACCTGATGTCCCTTTTGCAACCAAGAGAATTTGTATGGGATTGAATGTGCAACAGTCTACAATTCCATATTTTCCACCATTTCTATGGATACTAGATTGTTTATGCTTCCACTGTCAACTATTACCTTGCATACCCTATCCTTGGTCTTACAAACAATTCTGAACAAACTGTTTCTTTGGACTGGATTCTCTATCTCTTTCTATGGCTTCAAGAGCAATTTCCTCATCATTAGTGACCTTCCACCTTCTGCATCTTCTGCTTCAACATTTCTGTTTTGTGCTTCTAAAATGTGAGCTTCTCCTCCATCCCTTTTTCTATAGGGACATTGAAATGATTTATGTCTGATATTTCCATAGAAAAAACATTTTATCTTGCCTCCTCTTTCTCTTCCTCTTCCTCTTGCTCGCATAAAAGTATTTCTATCGGCATACTTTCCTCCCTGTGAACATCCTCCTCTTTCAAGGTGAGTATGAGGTTTCTGTTCTCCCTCCTTCAGCTTCTGAATTTTTTCCTGGGTAATTGCTTTGCCTCTGCGCTGAATTCAACCTTTGATTCTTTGACCTTGCTTTTGGGCCAATTTTTCTTCAGCCTTCAGAGCCTTTTGATAAGAATGTTCTACATTCCTTATCATCATCATTCTCATCTCATATTGAATGTCATATCTCAGGCCATTTATGTATTTGGAAACCTTTTCATCATCACTTTCTCGATGACCTTCTCTAATGTTGAGCCTGTAAAACTCTTCAGTGTACTCCTTCACTATCATCACCTTCTGTCTCAAGTTCTGCATTCTTTGAAACAGATTGATTTGGTAGTCTATGGGTATAAACTTGGATTTATTTTTTGCAACCATACTATCCCATATTTTGATTCTTTGTTTGCCTTTGCAATGCCTGTCAGCCTACAGTTCATCCCAATACAGTACTACATGCCCTTTAAGTCTGGTGATGGCATGTTTAAATTTATTATCTTCCTCGACATCCTCGTAGTCGAAGTATTTTTCCATAGCCCTAAACCAATCTAGCAGCTCTTCAACATCTAAGTTGCCTTCATACATCAAAATGTTTATCTTTGGTATGGATTCAATTCTTACAACAACCCTGAATAAACGTTCTTCTGCAACATCTTTGGTTGCGACTTCTTCTTCATCTCTAGCTTCATTTTCACTTTCGGCTTCACTGACATATCTAGCGTTAGTTTTTCATATTTGTGTTGTTTCCATAGCATCTAGTCGAGCACGAAGTTCTCTCATCTCCCTTCCACAGTTGAATTGGTCATTGGTCTTTCTCTCCTTCTTGGCAGCATTGTTCCAATCTATACCCTGCAAAAAACAAAAAGAAAATTCTAGACTAGGCTCTGATAACACTCTTCACCCAACACCCCCTACCTTAGCAGATACTGCATGACCTCCCAATATTAGGATCATTATTTATCTCCCTGAGAGTCTGGTTGACTCTTCGATTTCTCCACAGGAAATCACTCACACCCGCAAGTGCGTATCCACGGGTCCTTCTTTGGAGTTGTGCCCATGTGAAGAAACACCAAGTGCCAACTCACTCCCACGTGATCTCTAATATGACCACAACCTTTATCTAAGTGGGTATTTCGGATTTCGTGACTTCGTGATTCCAGATGTGAGCCCCCTTGACTCAAAAATCCTCGAAACTTGAAAGGCCAATGGGAATTTGATTCCTTTATTGACTTTTCTTTGATGTGACCTCTGACTATGAGCCAGGGTCAAATCCCTTCGGCACCTGGGATTTCATGTATCGATGTTTCTCTTTGCAACAACTCCTTTCGATGACTTTTGAAACCATGACAACCCCTTTACATAGATCAACAAATTTGAGTTTTCCTATCATCTAACACTCCTAGTTCTATCAAGAGTTCACGAATCAGGAGTTCACGACTCTCGACTCCAAGTCAAAATCTTGTCTAATGCCCAAACTCCGAAATGATGGAATTCAAGGACGAAATAAACATCTCTTGTTGATATCATTCCAACGACCACTATCCCTCCTGATCTTCTGCATACTGAAAAAACTTAGCTTTAATCTTCTCATTGGTCTTTGAGATCCCATGACCCATAGTAAATCAACACTTCTTCTTGAAGTGATTCCACCATCCGATTTAACATCTCAAGGAATTCTGGCCAAATGACTTGGTGTCCTCCCTTCTGAACTTGACTTCTACGTATTTGACCTTCATCTCCCTTTGGACACTTCAAAGTTTCTATCCCTTCTGATCTTTCACTTTCAAACTCAAGGCCTCGAAAAGGGTCCCTGCACTCACTCCTTGCGGTGAATTTTAAATAACCTATGGTTATTTGGATCTTTGACTCTATACACTCTTTGCAACAACAGTCTTTCAGTCTTCCTGTTGGATTGGTAAAATCCAAGACCTCACCCAGCCTGTGCACACCTTGCACGGCTCTGAGTTAACCTTTCACTTTGGTTGATATGAGAACAATGGTATCTCTCCTGAGTTTTCTGAGATAAAACTCAGAACTTCGTCAACGCACACCTTGCGGACGTTCACTACACTCGTTGCAAGAATTCTCAAGAAGATAAACAATTGAAACTCATTCTTCCTCTCTCACAAACTTCATACATTTAACATGAAATCATACAGATAACATAACATTGAAATGAATGCATAATCAAAGAAACAAAACAACTGTAAACATACCATTCAACAGATGTAAACATCAAGCATAATAACACCATGAAAATTGAGTCAAAGATTCATATATTAACTCAAGTGTTTCTGTACATTGGTTCGTCTCTACAATTCTCTTCTACAACTCAATAGCTTATGAATCATACAATTGGGAATGATATAATGATACAAGTGAGGGTGTCTTTTACGAATTTTCCCTCCTACACTACAAGCTATCTAATAAGAATTAAAAACTACCTACTTTACATTCAATACAAATAAATGCCTCCATATTTGACATATGTGAGCAACGCTCAAGATCTGTTTACAACCTCCAAAACATAAATGAGAATATGTCTCCCAACTATTGCATTAATGTCTCTTCATTTAATTTTAAAACATTTTCAAAATGTGCGTTGGTCTATTTCCAGTTGTCTTTTCCTTCACGCTTGCTTTGTTGGCTTCTTACGATGCTCCTGCATCATCTTGCCTAATCCTTGAGGCATATGCATGATGATTTTCATGTATCTATTTTGATATGTTATATTAGTGATCCTATACATGTTTGTTAATGTTTAAGCCATTTTTATAGTTCTTTTCATTTCAATAGATAACAATAGCATAAAACAAGATCACTGAGAAATACACAATCATAAGAGACACAGCATTTATCTTGGGAAACCCTCTAGGGGAAAAAAACCCATCAAAACTACCTTATTATAGATAGCCAATACAATGCCAAGATATAACTCAAACTAATACAGAAGATCTTCTCCCAAAGATGTGCCACTCTCTCTCCTTCTTCTCTAACTTCAGTTCTGAAAATTTGTCTCTGAATGAGCAAGTGAGTTGTATGTCTAAGTGAGGTGCTAGCCTCCTTATTTATACAAGATTGGCATGTGTGAAGTGTCTCTTCACTGGCAAGGTTGAATTCTCCAACTGTGTGGTTATAACCACCTTTATTATATTTCGGGACCTCTTGATATATTCTGGGGCCAACTTCTTGTTTTGCCTTTTACAATTACATTATGACCAATCTGCAAAACGGGATTTGGTCCTTTTACAATAGCCGACATGATCAATCCACAATGGGGATTGATATAATGAATAATATATCAAATAATAATAAGATTACACTTTGCAGTTACATTATTTTAACACTCCCCCTTAACAAGAAGGGTATTCTTCAACAACATCAGGTGAGAGAGAGAGGAAAACATCAACAACAACATAAAGTGGGTGAGAGGACAACATAATCAATATCATCTCAGAACATTGACTGACATATCTATAAATCATTGGAAGTTTTCTTCATCGGCAACATCGTCATTCTCAAAAGAATACAATCATCATCTGCATCAATATGTATTAGTATAAAAATGATACATCATCATCATCATCACAGGACGAGGCTTGCTCATCATAATAATACTAAACTAGATTTACATCATGGCTATCAAGACAAAAGAACAGTTATAGTCTCATCTCATATTATTTCTTTACGTCACAGCTGTTAATATGGAAGCAAGATGCTCGTCATGCTTTATGTCACAACCATCAAGTCGGAATAAGGATACTAGACTCGCTTTACATCATAGATATCCAGCCAAAGGCTCAATGCTAGTCTCATCGCATCATATTTATTTACGTGACAACCATCAAGTCAGAAGCAAGGTGCTCATCCTGTTGTACATCACAACCATCAGGCCAGAACCAGGATACTAGACAGTCTTTACATCAAAACTATCTAGTTGGAAGCTCAGTGCTAGTGTCATCATATCATCTTGATTTACGTCACAACCATCAGGTCAGAAGAAAGGTACTCGTCCTACTTTACGTCACAACCATCAAGTCGGATGTAGGATACTAGACTGTCTTTACATCATGACTATCCAGCTAGAAGGACAATACTAGTCACATCACATCATCTTGCTTTACGTCACAACCGTCAGGTCAAAAGAAAGAGATGTATCATCACAGAAAATACTCCCCCTTTCGAGGAAGGTCCTTTCAGACTATACCAATCTTATCTCGAAAGTGCTCAAAACTATACAAGATAGAGGCTTGGTCAACACATCAACAACCTGTTCATTCATGCTAATGTACTCAAGCTTTAAGGCTCCTCTCTTCACCATGTCATAGATGTAATGATATCAGATCTCTATGTGCTTCAAACTGTCATGGAATACATGATTCTTTGTCATCTTTATGAAGCTCTAGTTGTCACATAGGATCATGGTTTCTTTCATCTCTAAGTCAAATAGGTCGGTTAGCAACTTTCGAATCCATATAGTTTCGCAGTTGGCAGAACATGCAACAATGTATTCTTCTTCCACTTGTTGAGAGCAATGCTAGATTGCTTCCTACTCTTCCCCGAGATCATGGATAATCCCAAACTGAAACAACATATTGAAGTGATTTTCCTGTTAGAAACACTTCCTGCCCAATCTACATCAGTATATCCACTCAATGTGAAATCATGATCTCCATCATAGCTGAGACCACAATATATTGTACCCTTAAGGTACCTCATCACATATTTTGCAGCCACTAGGTGAACATGTCTGGGTTCTACCAGAAACTGACTCAAGGTGTTCATGGAAAAACAAATGTCTGGTCTGGTGTTCGTTAGGTACATCAACGATCCAATAATCTATCTATACAGTGTGGAATCAATCAACTCTGATGAAGTGTTGACCAACAACTTCAACTTTTCTTCCATGGGTGTATTCATGGACTTGCAGTCCAACATGTCGAATCTATTCATGATTTCGAATGTATACTTCCCTTGGTTAAGGAAGATCCTCTGAGGACTCTGCCATACCTCAAGGCCTAAGAAATAATGCATTAGGCCAAGGTCTTTCATTTCAAATTCTGAGGCAAGTCCCTTCCTACATGCAGCAATGATATTTTCTTCTCCAGTTAAAAATAAGTCATCCACATATAGAAGTAATATTAATGGCTCATTGTTCATGATCTTGAAGTAGAGGTTAGAGTCTGCTTTACTCTTGGTAAAGCCTAAGCTTGTCAAGAAACTGTCTATATGGCCATACCAAGATCTAGGAGATTTCTTCAATCCATATAAGGATTTATTTAATCTGAAGACATGATACTTCCTATATTCAACTTCAAATCCTTGAGGTTGCTCTATATACACTTCCTCTTTGATGACACCATTTAGGAAAGTTGTCTTTACGTCCATCTGGTGCAGCTTCCACTTCATCTTAGCTGCAAGAGCTATGATGGTTCTGATTGAAGTGTATCTGGCTACAGAAGCGAATGTCTTTTCATAGTCAATGTCTTCCTTTTGAGAAAATCCACGAGTGACAAATCTTTCTTTATACTTCTCAATACTTCCATCAACAACATGTTTTATTTTGAAGAGCCATTTGGATGATACCACATCTTTACTCTTCGGTTTGGGAACTATTTCCCAAACTTCGTTCTTCATTATGGATTGGTATTCCTCTGTCATGGCATCTTCCCATTCTTTCCTCTAAATGGCTTCTTCAAAGAAGGTAGGCTCCTCTTCTAGAATATCACACATCAAAGTTGTATAAGAGGAGAATGGCTTTGGTCTTTTCACCTATCTCGTAGTTCCTTGGGGAACACCATACTTCTCTCCATATTGACTAATCTCTCTATCCCAAGCTGGATTCCTTTTATGGAGGATCGTCATCTGAGGAGGTTCTTGGACTTCTAACATATCATGGTCTTCTAGAATTTCCTCATCAAGGGAAGTTACGACTTCCCTCATTGGTTCTACGGCTCTGGGAACCTCCCTCATTACAGTACTGGGGATTACAGGTTCCTCTTCATATACTTCTTCAAGATGGCATATTCTAGATTTCTTGAGCACTACATATTCATCAAAGGTCACATTCCTACTGATCTCAATGTGATGGTGACCTGGTATATAGATTCTGAAGGACATGGAGGCCTCATAGTATCCCACAAATATTCCATTCTTTCCTGAAGGTTCCATCTTGTTTCTCTTCTCTTTCGGTATATGAATAAATACTGGGTAGCCAAATATTTTTAGATGGCTTACCTCTGGCTTCTTTCTGGTGAACATCTCTTCTGGGGTCTTGAGCTCAAGTACACTATGGGATAATCAGTTCTGCACATATACAACTGCCATTGTTGCTTCTACCCATAAACACATAGGAAGATCTTGATCATGGATAATAGTCTTCACAACTTCTATTATTGTTCTATTCTTTCATTCATCTACACCGTTTTGTTGGGGATTATAGGGAGTAGTGAGTTCCCTCTTGATCCCAACATCTTTGCAAATTTTCACAAACTCTTTTGAGGTATATTCTCCTCCATTATCTGACCTGAGTATCTTAATATTTTTTTCATAAAGATTATCTATCAAGGCTTTGAATTCCTTGAACTTGCTGAACACTTCATCTTTAGATTTCAAAAAATATTTCCAGGTCTTACAAGAATAATCATCAATAAATGATACATAATATACATACCCACTAATGGAGCACGATGGCATTGGGCCACACACGTCTGAATGAATGAGCTCTAGGACTCTGTTGACAGGCGAAATCAACCGTTCGTCAACTGAGAGAGTGGAACCGGTCTGGGGTTGTCTAATAATCCAAGCCGTTTGGAATGAACCACCCTGACGAGTTTAGCGGCTCCGTTAGCTGATCTAAGGTCCTAAGAGAACAAAAAGAAAAACTATTCTAAACTAACAAATCTAACTACAACTAAATAAAACAAACTAAACTAACTAACAATAAATAAAACTAACTAATAAACTAATCTAATTAAAACTAAATAAAACAAACTAAACTAAATATACAAATATAATCTACTAACTAATACTATACTAACTACTAACTGAAAAATAACTTATTCACAAAATGTACAATATCTACAATTTACAGATTTAAATAAAATCTGAAAAACTCATTTATATTCTGCCCTAAGACAGAGGAAGATATTTTTGATTTTTATAATTTTATGAATAGAAATAAAATTGAAAACTAACTAAACTAAATCACTAATTCTAAACTACAAATATATCTAACTGAACTACTAATAAATATACTAAACAAATAAACAAATTGACCTGGAAACGCTCCAGGTTTGTCCTGTGTATGATGATTGTGCTAGCAGATCAGAGGAAGGAAACTCGCACCGAATAATCTAGAAGCTTCTCATAAATGATAGCTGCAGTGCTCTTTAAGTTTGTTTACAAGACAAACAAGACATAAAAATCACGACAATCATATGATTTATAAATCTCTACAATTAGATAAACCTGTTATGCAAAGACTTATACTAAATAATTCAATTAATGAAGAAGAGAAATCTGTCATTCATAAACTGAACAGTTAATTGTTGTGTTTTTAATTGTTGGAAGAAATCAGATATGGATCAAAATAAAATCATATCAGTTTGCAAAAGACTAATATAGTTAAAGTAGTCATTAATCAAATGCAAATTGATAAACATAAACATGAAACAAAAGATTGATATTATGAAAACGAAAGATGTAGCAGAACATCAACTTTTGTCTCAATCTGTATTAGATATTCATAATCCTAGTTCTCCCACAAGTGAGGATGATCCTTATTACACAAAATAATAAGTATTTAAAGGTTTTACATAGGGTAAAACCTCCTTGTGGAATTTATAAAACTGTTTACATAAAATATGGGAAGATATCCCAAAGTTGTCTAAGCTAGGAAACTAAAATAAAAGTAAAACATCCAAATATCCTCTAGACTATCCATCAAATCCCATGCAATTCAAATTCACCTGAAAAAGACAAAAATGAACAAATTAGAAGGATCTTTTATTAATAAAATGATAGAAAATTTAATTCTATAGACTGGCTATAGATTCATTTGATTCTGTAGCTGGTCTAAATAAGGTACATGATCAACATTAAAATCGGTAAAAAAATCTTTTCAAGATTTCAATTTAATTGACATCCAATAACCATTTGAAAATGAATCATTTAATTTGAATTTGTCATATCATTCAAAACTAAACAAGATCCAAATCAATGAATGCCTACAGATATAGGCGTACTCTATTTCTTGTATCACCACAAAATCGAATGAGCAGAACCATAATCCAAATATTGTGAAATCGTTTGATATCAATTTAGAATCGACACAATCAAAACAAATCACATACAATTGTTATGCTATCTTATCAGCAAGGGATACGATCGAAGCCAAACAGGATCGTTATCAAATCGTTATCATCGTGTTGACACAGCCATGAATAGATTAATTCAAACTGGAGCGAAAATTGATTCAAATAAAATCATAACAGGATCGATCGATTAGCAACATAATTCATAATATGTTACTACAAATTGGGCAAACAAGATCGTTTTGAATTTGGTCAGAATCGTTCATTGGGCAATGAATTATAATCGGATAACGAATGTTGATCAATTTGTTTTATGAATCAAACAAAGCAGCAATTAAAATACCAGTCCAGCTCATAGAACAATCTTGCCAACTCATAATCCAGTCAGAATAGAAGTGAATCGAATAGAGAAGGTTTCAACATATTGATTACAAATCAAAAACATTCCGCAATTCGGGCTCATTCGCACAGGCTCAACTGAGAGCATTGTTTTTATAAAAATGAAGTAATTCTTTCCAAATTGGATCGAATAGAGTGGTACCCATGATTCATAAAATCATACGATACAACATATCGTAACAACAATACTCCCAAAATCATTTAACAAACATAGCACGCGAATCATAACGAGATCGAATTCACACATAATCATATTCTAAATTGAGCATCAAAACTTGTCGTGCGGAATAGATACAAAATAGATTGACTTGAAAACACACCATTAATTTTGTCACTTCAATCAGACAAACTTAGCAAATCAAATCCAAACGAAACCATTCAAATCCTATAAAAATGTCTGAGCAAATCGTATATCAAATCGAAATTCCTTCTATTTTTAGCAAAACAAAACCATGTACAGGATGATCACCGAATGATAGAGGCATTTGGATGAGTGACTGAGCCATTTAAAAACAGAATTCAAATCATTATATCAACCTTGATTACTTACAAAATATGATATCAAATTCTCATACATGTATAGCGGAAAGACTGCTTGATCATGCCAATTTAGAGTTGACAACGACCGTGGCTGAGTCAACGTTTTTGAAAAGGATGGAGCCGGTTGTCTTTTTCTTTTTATTTGTCATTTGGAGTTGGTTTCTTTGACTGGTTAACACTGCAATTTGATGTTCCAGCGATTGAATTCTTGATTGGAGTATGGGAAGATCAATGTAATATCGTTCCAACCATGAAGTGCATTGGTCACAGGGTGACTGTATGGGTTTTAAAAGAGTAGGTGAGGGTTTGGTCAAATGACCGAGGGTTTCATGGGCCAATTTAATACTAGGCTAGCTAGGTTCGTTCTTTAGGAAAGGGTGAAGGTTTGTCACGAAATCATAAGGTGGTTCAGGACACAAACCCTGGGAGTAAGGATACTCATCAGCTAAAAAATGTTCAATGTCAGAATCAGAATCCTCACTCAGAACTATAGGTTTTGACTCAACAGAGGGTTTAGGCTTATTCCTGGCCATCCAAGAAATCAAACAAGCATTCTTTTTACCCTTAGCGTTAGCAGTAGGGTTTGCCTTGGGATTTTTTCTCACAGGCTTGTTAATAGCCTCTGCACTCTTAGTTACCGCGTCGGGTAAGTCGCTAGGAGGGTAGGATGAAGGCTTAGGAGCCGGGCATAGGATATGAAACGGCACCAGGGGTACATCCTTGACTTCACTCACCACAGGTTTTTCAACCTATATAGGATTCGGATCCTCGAAACCATTCTGAGCAACGAAAGTTTTCCAACTATCCCTGTGCAAACTCAAGTGATAGAAAACGATAAGCTTAATAAGCCCATGGTGGAACAGGTTGTTGTCAGCCTGCTGCCTTTTGAACCTTTTTGCCATTTTATATAGGCTCTGATGAAAGTAAAAGGGCATATTCAACGAGTATCCCATAAAAATCATAAGCAAACGCAGGTGGTAGAGAAACACAAGTCTGTATCGACCTTCACAGGTCACGAACTATTTGATTACCATCAAAGTGTCATGCCATCATGGTTTAAGTGCAGAGATGGGCATACCTCTGTCACAAGATGTGGCTTTGCGCGAGAGGAACAACAGTTTCCATGGCACCTCCTCAACCTTACAATTTTTGAACCAGCACTGGCCTGTAGCAGGTAACCCTGTAGTAGAGTTGATGAATTTCTCATCGATTTCTAACTGTATGTCGCCCACCTTGGCTCTACATCCATCAAAAGTCATGGAAAATTTTCGTGCTACAAAGAGGTTAAAACCCTCAAATCATTTTACGAACGTAAGACATCCATTATCCTCCAAGTCTTTGCGAGCATTGTCAAACATTAACAGGGCTTGGTTTCCGTTTGGTTCGATTTGCACGACTGGTGCCATGGAACCGAGCACATGGTAAGCTGAGGGTTTGGATCATAACACACATAGAAGCATAACTGCCCGAGATAACAGGAGTGAATGGGAATAAGGGACAAGCATAAATGCCATCGTGCAAAGGTGGTGGAGTTATTCACTGCCATGCATAACAATTATGATCAATAGTACCACTGCTGGCATTCATAGCTGTTATATCCACTATAGCATAGTTTAATACTCATGTCACTTGTGAAACCAATGAAACAATGGTAAGTGTATAAACAAATATGTTCAATCAATGTTATACCAAAGTTTGAAACCATCAATCATATGATTTAAAACCAAAACCATATGTTTAACCATGCGCCAATGAATTGTAATAGCTCATATCAATAATTTATCCAAGGTGACATCGGATATTCATACAAGCAACATGCCAATAGCTATGAAAACACAATCATAGGTATCATATTGAAAGATATAAATGAAATATTTAACCACAATACCCAAATATTTTCATGAAACCAAAGGTCAAGTAGGTCAAATAAAATGCAATACAAATGCTAATGCCTTACAAACTCAATAAAACCAAATTACATAATCTATCGAAGCATGAGTACCGATCAAAGAGTCTTGCCAGTTGTATAATGATAATTAAAAGGTAAGCGCAATAGGCATATCGACCAAAGAGATAATGGCATTTCATATAATGATAGAAATATGACTTCGAAAGACGAAGTTTTCACGCTTACAGTCGTGAAAACAAAATGAAGGCAAAAGTGAAATGTCGTACAAAACAAAATGTCATTTATTTGAAAATTGCGACGAAAAATGATGTTTTAAAAACATAGGTGTAGGCGGCTTATAAGACCAAAGAAAAATGTGAATTGGCTGCCAACAATGGCGACACACTGGTAGAAGCAGTCATCTCTGGAAAAGGCACAAATTCAAATTAGGACAACAAAGATAATTCCACTAAAAAAATAACAACCAGAAAATCATACAAACATCACCATTAACCAATCATTTCAGTAGTGTTTCAAAAGACGAAAACTCATAACAATCTTAAGATTAGCAAGTCACAATATTAAAGATAAAATATTCAATACTATTGGCATAGCCATTGCTGCCAACAGGCGTCCATAGTCTCGGCAGGGTTGCCATTTAACCCACTCTGACATCTGTATCCTGTTAAGAAGTTCTCGATTAGAATAAAGGACATTAAAGAGGTTTCTTTTTTACAAATTTTCATATACCCGACATTGCTTCGATGCCAGCGGGCCTGTTCAGTACCCCAGCGAAGTTGTCTTGGCATCATGCATGCATTTACCTGCTGCTAGCAGACCTGTTCAGCATCCCGACGGGTTTACAAGTACTTCCCACAACTCTTATTAATAATTTGTTTTGTTTTTCTTTCATAAATATATGGCTGAGCAGGGTGACGCTAAAAATCTTAATATTTTAACATATTTTTTAGACCTCATCAGAATTTTTTAGAACCGTCCCTTATTTAGATCTAGAAATGTTTTATTTACAAAAACAACTTCCTAAGATAGGGAGACATCTTCTGAGTCATTCCTTTATGGAATAGGGACTGCGTAAAAATATAATGGATGATCATGATGAACTTTGCTCAGAGATCAAAATCAGTCAACTTCTTTTAAAAAACAGATTTTCCAACACAGATATAAATTTCAGAAATATACCATTGATGTTTGTACAAATTTTTCAGAAGTTATTTCAGCGAAGGAATTTTCTATCGTCTTTGTCTGAATAGCTCAGTGTACAGGTATGTGTGTTTCAAATACACAAACTGATAAATTCAAATCAAAATAAAAAACAAAAAGAAAACGAAAATACAAACAAAAATAAAATATTTACATAATATACAAGGGTTGTAATCAAGCAAAGTATCTTTTCAGGGCTTGGCCATTCACCGGGTAGGTGTCAAGCTGACCTACAAGATTTTTCAATCGAAAGGAACCAGGACCCAACTTTTCAGCAATTAAAAATGGTCCAAGACAAAAGTTTTGAAATTTTGTGTGTTCTCCCTTTCCCTCATGCGGTTTATCCCACTTCAAGACGAGATCACCTACTTCAAAATTCCTATCAGAAGTAGAGTTAGAATCAAACCATATTTTAACCAATTGTTGGTGTTGATCTATCTTACATTTATCTTGGGCTCTTACTTCTTCTAGCTTCATCAAAGCGTTAATTCGGTTTTCTAAAGGGGGAAAATCCTCTTCTTGAACTTTCTGTGACAACTGAAGCGAAGGAAGAAGGATCTGAGCTGGTAGAATTGCTTCTCTTCTATAAACGATAAAAAAGGGGGAGTTACCTATAGCATATTTTGGCATTTCCCTATCAGCCCACAGCGCGTTCAACAACGCATTGTGCCAATTTTTGTGATTTTCAACCACAGTTCTCTTGATAATTTTAATCAAGTTCTTGTTTGTTGACTCTGCCAATCCGTTGCCCTAGGGGTAGTAACTAGCAGAATACTTTAGCTTAATTCCTTTTTCCAAAGCGAACTCGCTCATCTCAAGAGCAGAAAAGTATGAAGCGTTGTCAAAGACTAAACAGTCAGGGATACCGAAACGGGTGATAATATTTGAATTCAGAAAGGTGATTACCTGACTGGTGTTGACAGTTCTTAATGCAACAGCCTCAGACCATCGAGTAAAGTAATCTGTGGCTGTCACAATAAACTTGTGTTGTTGCAAGGACGGAGGGTTGATTGGACCTATGATATCAAGGCCCCATTGCTAGAAAGGAGAATCTACTGTAACGGGTTGCAGCGGAAAGGCTGGTTTTTGTAACCACCCCAATGCTTTCTGACAGATGATACATTTACGACACAAGGCATGGGCATCTCTAAAAAGTGTGGGCCAGTAGTAACTGGCTCTTAAAACCTTATGAGCAGTGGTGTCACCACTGAAGTGACCACCAACTTCTCCTACATGCAACTCTAGCAAGACTTTTTTTGCTTCATCTTTTTCAAGACAACGCATCAGTACGCCATCAAAATTATGAAGAAACAGTACACCATTAACCAGATGAAAGGAGGCAGACTTTATTCTCAACGCTATTCTCTTAGAGGGGTCTAATTCATGAGGTGTTGACCCATGTTCAAGACAGAACCTAATATCGTCGTACCAAGGGTTAACAAGATTTCGTGCGCAACAGATTAGGCTTTGATCGCTTTGTCCTATGTTTGACATATCACTTTCTTCTTGTTATCCTGTTTTCGAATCAACCACCAACTTACATAACCCTTGGCCTCTCACAATCTGAGATGGGGTGATTTCTAAGCCATACTCCTACAAGGAGGTGACCCAGTTGGCTCTCTTTTCTCCTAGTTCCTTTTTCACTAACAAGTTCCTCACGGCTGGGTAAGGAACAATGACTTTTATCCTTGACTTCAAAAGATAGGACTGGAAGTGCTTAACTTCTTTGAAAATAGCGTAGGCTTGCCGATCCACCGCTAGATAGTTAAGTTCAGCACCTTTGAAAGCAGAGCTCATAAAGGCTATGGGTACTTCATGGTTCTCAGCATTCTTGTGAGTTAGGACGACAGCATAGGAATGGTCAAAAGAAAAAGTATAGAGTGTAAAATCTTGAGAGAAATCTGGGCTCATGAGAGATGAAGCATCTATTATGGCCTTCTTTATTGCATTGAAAGATTGGTTTTCTGTGGGTCCCCAGTGATATTGGATGTCTTTCTTGATCAAATTCTGTAAAGGACTAACCATTTCGGAGAAACTGGGGAAAAATATTCTCACGAAGTTAATCTGGCCTAAGAAAGACTGCATGGATTTTTTGGATGTAGGAGGGGGAAGTTTAGCGATGACTTGAGTCCTATCGGGGTCAATAATCATCCCTTCACTAGACACAATGAATCCTAAGAGTTTACCATGTTCTACTGCAAAGATGGATTTTTTAGGGTTTAAGGAGATGTCGTATTTACGACATCGCAGTAGAACGGCTCGTAAGTGAGCTAGATGATCGTCTTTGTTTTTTGAATATACAGTCACATAATCTAAGTAAACTACGACGGACTGATTGATTAATCCTCAGAAAGAAATGTCCATTGCTTTCTGAAAGGTGGCACCAGCGTTCATCAATCCAAAAGGCATTTTGCGATAAGAATAAGTTCCCCATCGGGTACGGAAGGTAGTTTTGAGTTGGTCTGGTGGAGACATCAAGACTTAGTTGTATCTTGAGAAACCATCTAATAGGGATAGCCTCTCGGAAATAGATACATGTTGAAGGATATGTTCCATGGGTGGGACAGCATAGTTGTCTTTATCAGACGCTCTATTGAGGTTTCGTAAATCAATGCAGAGTCGGATTTCCCCGTTTTTCTTCCGGACTGGGACAAGGATGGACACCCATTGAGTGTGCCTAACAGGAAAAAATATTTTAGCACTTAGGAGCTTAGTCAATTCTTTTTGGACAGTCGATTCGAGTTTGGGGTGCATCATTGGGATGACATTGGGATGACATGCTGTATGATATTAGGATCGAAAGTTTTAAGATCATCATACATCCATGCAAAGACATATTTAAAATCTTTGAACAATTTAATGAATGCGGTTTTTTCTTGTCGAGAACATCCCAAACCTAGATTAATACATTGAGGATTTTCATTCATTCCTAGGTTTACTTTCTCATAAGATAACAAGGAACTATTAGTTTTACAGTTGACCTCCTTTTTAAATTTGTCTTCAAAATCATAAAAATTCTCTAATCTAACTACAGATTTTGGGATTGAGTTTACCATATCCGATAGATTTTTAGGAGTTTTCGGATCAGGTATTACCGTAAAATCATGCAAATTGTCATTGTGTGTGCATTCATCTATCACAGCACCTTGAAAGGTTTATTCCATGTGAAGAAATTCGATGATCTGCTAATTGTCGTCAAAGACTCTCCAATTCGTGATGTTGTCGGGAATGGATGGCCGAAACAATAGCTCAACGGAGAATGCATCTGGGGATAAGCCTTCTACAGGAAGAAGTTTAGAATCTAAATTAGCTAATAAATCTTCTTCAGCATTATTTAATCTAGGAATGGAATTTATATTGAAAGCAGAAAATTTATTCATTAAATTCCATACCTCAGACTGGTAGCTTTTGAGATGCGGAGAAAGACAGTGGATAGAATTTCTTACCTGCCTAACTACTATTTCAGAGTCGCCAAATACAACCAGGTTTTGAATGTTCATATCCATATCTTTTCTGAGACCTTGCAGTAAAGCCTCATATTCTGCAGTATTATTAGTACATTCAAATTCCAACCTACATGCTATCAATGTTTTGTTACCTGCTGGATCGATAATGATGCAGCCAGCTCCAGCTCCTTCTTTGGACTTTGACCCATTGAAATAAAAAGAACAAATTCGATTTTCATCAGGTACATGGGACCATTGTATAGAAGTTGTTGGTTGTGCGTTCACTGCAATATCAGACTGTTGTTCTGGATTGGTGATAGGTGAAACCTCAGCCATGAAATTACCGAAGAAAGTGTCCATACCTTGTACTTCAGGTGTATCCACAGAAGGTGTATATGGTTCGTTGGGATCATTTACATCTGTGATTGTGAACTTAAGGTAGTGCTCACGATTCACCCTGATCTTGTTGGGCTCGCCGTTCTCTGGAAGCCATAAGTGAGACCAGTCTATCGTGAAGCAACCATGTAGCTTCTCTGACCAGTCCCTGCTTAAAAATAGACCATACACTTCTAGAATATCCACAACAATTATATCAATAATTTGATGAACCTTGGGATTAGATGATAATATGATAAGTACATTTTTTAATTCACCTATAACCTTAACATTGGTTCGATCAAGTTGTATGATTTTTAAAGTAGATGGTTCCACTTCAGCGTTAATCTTCTAGCAAACAGACCAAGGCATCACATTGGATGACGCCCCTAAATCTACCATAAAATTATGCACGTTTCTATTAAAAATCTCGAAAGTTAACAGAAAAGGAGGTACATTCTTGCGAGTATTAGGAGTATTAGCTTGTGGCTTTTTACTTGCAGTTTCTAAAGCTACTTTATCTACATTATTTACATTATTTACAGGAAGGCTTCCCTTATCTTGAGAATCAGGATTATTGTTAGTGGAATTCCTCTGGGGGACTTTGCTTTGCACAACCTTGTTACCATTTGAATTACCATTTTTGCCATTCTCGGAAATATTTTGCAACATTTTTTGTAACAAAAATGGAAACTTCAATAACTCATAAATAGAAATGTTAGCCCTTAACTTTTTAAGATCTTCAACAACATCATAATCTAAGTTGGGGTTCACATTACTCTGTTTAGTTTCTGTTGATTTAGATTGCTTTGGAGGCAAAGTTGTAGTGTTTTCGGTACAAGGTTTATTTGTTGTCTTACTCCTGGTGTGAAAAGGATGAACTATCTCGAAGTTATCTTGAAAGATGTTATCCGAGAAGTGTCCAAAAATGTTTGGAGAAGACTCTTCTTCTTGGACTGTCTCTTGTTCAACTACCTCCTGAGGGATCTCAGGGGGCATCAAGTTATCTTGGGCTTCTAGAATTGTTTGAAGTGCACATTGCAAACTTTCTAGATTAAGACCTTCGGTGGTTGGTTAGGTCGGTTGGTAGGAAAAGGTTTCTGGAAAGGAGGTTTGTAGGGTCCTTTACTCGAGGAAGCTTCTTTGGTTGACCTTTTTTAAGTCGATAACTTGATTCGACAGTTTTTGAACAAATTTAGTTAGGTTTTCCAAATCATAGTTTTCAGGTTGTGTTTTACTTTGAGTAGGTCTGGGGAGTATTTCAATCTTCTTTTTGGAAGAAGAACTAGTCTCAGTTTCATTGCTAGAAGATTCTTTAAGACTAAGTATATTTTTTTCAATCTGGCTGGCCTCCTTGAAGGTCTCTAACAACGTGGCTTTCTTGGATCGTTTAACCTAAATAACTATGCTTTTATGCAAAACTTTAGTGTAGTAAGCTATTATAAGACTCTCAGCAAGCATGGAATCTGCAGGAATTCAGTTTTTGAGTGTTAAGAATCTTTGATTAAAGTCCTTAAATTTTTATTTTGGGTTCATTTTTAAGCTAGAAAGATCCATGACCAGGACTTCCAGAGGTTTACCATCTCTGAATTTTTCCAAAAAGCATGATTCAAACTTTTCCCAAGACACGATGGTATGGGGTTGTTGGGAAAAGTACCATGCGGATGCATTACCCTCGAAAGTATAATGGAACAACCTACACACAAAATCTTCATGTTTGACATTGCGGAGTCTTATGGATAACATAATTTTTTTAATGTGATCTTCATCGATCTGTTTGGAGTCAGGATCAAACTTGGGAAGAGATTTCTCCGGGTGTTTAGGTAAAGGGTGCTGGGCTCCAGGTACAACTACAACATCCTGGTCAAGCCAAGGTCTAGTAGGGTTGTTCTGATTTTCCATTGGGGTAGTGGGTGTGGAAGGATGAGAAGGTGAATTACCTTTGTCAGAAGAATCTCCTCCTGAAGAGGAAGGATATGATGGAGGAGGTGAAGGAGGTATCCCATATCCTCCTGCAATAGGATTTAAGGTTGGATCTAAAGGATTCACAGTAGGATCAGTTCCTCCTAATTGTTCTATGATATCAGAGAAATCCAAAGGTTGGCCCCATGGACGATTTGGTTGCCTCAAACGGGCTAAGGCACTATGTGTTTTGATAAGAGATTGGCGTATAATCTCTTGTATGTCACCACCTGTAGGGTTAGGGGTTGTTGTCTCAACTATGATCTGTGGATCGTCAGTTGAAGTAGTTGTTGTTTGGAGGGGAATATTATCGTGTGAACAGCTTCTAGTCACTATAGGTGAGCGATTAGGGGGTGGAGGAGTCTTGCGACCGCCTCGTGCCATTAATTAAGTTCAGGCCCTCCTTCTAGCGCCATCTGTTGACGGGCGAAATCGACCGTCCGTCAAATGAGAGAGTGGAACCGGTCTGGGGTTGTCTAATAACCCAATCCATTTGGAATCAACCACCCTGATGGGTTCAGCGGCTCTGTTAGCCGATCTAAGGTCCTAAGAAAACAAAAAGAAAAACTATTCTAAACTAACTAATCTAACTACAACTAAATAAAACAAACTAAACTAACTAACAATAAATAAAACTAACTAATAAATTAATCTAATTAAAACTAAATAAAACAAACTAAACTAAATCTATAAAGATAATCTACTAACTAATACTATACTAACTACTAACTGAAAAATAACTTATTCACAAAATGTACAATATCTACAATTTACAGATTTAAATAAAACCTGAACAACTCATTTATATTCTGCCCTAAGACACAGGAAGATATTTTTGATTTTTATAATTTTATGAACATGAATAAAACAAAAAACTAAGTAAACTAAATCACTAATTCGAAACTACAAATATATCTAACTAAACTACTAATGAATATACTAAACAAGTAAACAAATTGACCTGGAAACGCTCCAAGTTTGTCTTGTGTATGATGATTGTGCTAGCAGATCGAAGGAAGGAAAATCGCACCGAATAATCCAGAAGCTTCTCGTAAACGATAGCTGTAGTGCTCTTTAAGTTTGTTTACAGGACAAACAAGACATAAAAATCATGACAATCATATGATTTATAAATCTCTACAATGAGATAAACCTGTTATGCAAAGACTTATACTCAGTAATTCAATTAATGAAGAAGAGAAATTTGTCATTCATAAACTGAATAGTTAATTGCTATGTTTTGAAGTGTTGGAAGAAATCAGATATGGATCAAAATAAAATCATATCAGTTTGCAAAAGACTAAGATAGCTAAAGTAGTCTTTAATCAAATGCAAATTGATAAAAATAAACATGAAACAAAAGATTGATATTATGAAAGCGAAAGCTGTAGAAAAACATGAACTTCTGTCTCAGTCTGTATTAGATATCCATAATCCCAGTTCTCCCACAAGTGAGGATGATCCTTATTACACAAAATAATAAGTATTTAAAGGTTTTCCACAGGGTAAAACCTCCCTGAGGGAGTTATAAAATTGTTTACCTAAAATCTGGGAAGATATCCCAAAGTTATCTAAACTAGGAAACTAAAATAAAAGTAAAACATCCAAATATCCTTTAGACTGTCCATCAAATCCCATGCAATTTGAATTCACCTGAAAAGGACAAAAATGAACAAATTAGAAGGATATTTTATTAATAAAATGATAGAAAATTTAATTCTATAGACTGGCTACAGAATCATCTGATTCTGTAGCTGGTCTAAATAAGGTATAGGATCAGCATTAAAATTGGTAAAAAAATATTTTCAAGATTTCAATTTAATTGACATCCAATAACCATTTGAAAATGAATCATTTAATTTGAATTTGTCATATCATTCAAAACTAAACAAGATCTGAATCAATGACTGCCTACAGAGATAGGCGTACTCTGTTTCTTGTATCACCACAAAATCGAATGAGCAGAACCATAATCCAAAGATTGTGAAATCGTTTGATATCAATTTAGAATCGACACATTCAAAACAAATCCCATACAATTGTTATGCTATCTTATCAGCAAGGGATATGATCGAAGCCAAACAGGATTGTTATCAAATCGTTGTCACTGTGTTGACACAACCACGAATAGATTAATTCAAACTGGCACGAAAATCGATTCAAATAAAATCGTAACAGGATCGATCGATTAGCAACATAATTCATAATCTGTTACCGCAAATTGGGCAAACAAGATCGTTTTGACTTTGGTCAGAATCATTCATTGGGCAATGAATTATAATCGGATAACGAATGTTGATCAATTTGTTTTACGAATCAAACAGAGCAGTAATTAAAATACGAGTCCAGCTCATAGAACAATCTTGCCAACTCATAATCCAGTCAGAATAGAAGTGAATCGAATAGATAAGGTTTCAACATATTGATTACGAATCAAAAACATTCCACAATTCGGGCGCATTCGCACAGGATCAACCGAGAGCATTGTTTTTATAAAAATGAAGTAATTCTTTCCAAATTGGATCGAACAGAGTGGTACCCATGATTCAAAAAATTATATGATACAACATATCATAACAACTATACTCCTGAAATCATTTAACAAACATAGCACGCGAATCATAACGAGATCGAATCCACACATAATCATATTCTAAATTGAGCATCAAAACTTGTTGTGCGGAATAGATACAAAAAAGATTGACTTGAAAACACACCATTAATTTCGTCACTTCAATCAGACAAACTTATCAAATTAAATCTAAATGAAACCATTCAAATCCAATAAAAATGTATGAGCAAATCGTATGTCAAATCGAAATTCCTTCTATTTTTAGAAAAACAAAACCATGTATAGGATGATCACCAAATGACAGAAGAATTTGGATGAGTGACTGAGCCATTTAAAAATAGAATTCAAATCATTATATCAACCTTGATTACTCACAAAAAACGATATCAAATTCTCATACCTGTATAGCGGCGAGACTGCTTGATCATGCCAATTTAGAGTTGACAACGGCCGTGGCTGATTCAACATTTTTGAAAAGGATGGAGTCGGTTGTCTTTTTCTTTTTATCTATCGTTTGGAGCTAGTTTCTTTGACTGGTTAACACTGCAATTTGATCTTCCAGCGATTGAATTCTTGATTGGAGTATGGGAACATCAATGTAATATCGTTCCAATCATGAATCACATTGGTCACAGGGTGACTGTATGGGTTTTAAAAGAGCATGCGAGGGTTTGGTCGAATGACTGAGGGTTTAAGGGGGAATTTAATACCAGGGTAGCTAGGGTCATTCTTTAGGCAAGGGGGAATGTTTGTCACGAAATCGTAAGGTGGTTCAGGACACAAACCCTGCGAGTAAGGATACTCATCGGCTAAAAAACGTTCAATGTCAGAATCAGAATCCTCACTCAGAACTATAGGTTTTGACTCAACAGAGGGTTTAGGCTTGTTCCTGGCCATCCGATAAATCAAACAAGTGTTCTTTTTACCCTCAGCATTAGCAGTAGGGTTTACCTTGGGCTTTTTTCTCACAGGCTTGTTAATAGCCTCTGCACTCTTAGTTACAGCGTCGGGTAAGTCGATAGGAGGGTAGGCCGAAGGCTTAGGAGCAGGCAATAGGATATGAAAGGGTACCAGAGGTATAGACTTGACTTCACTCACCATAGGTTTGTCAACCTGTATAGGATTCATATCCTCGAAACCATTCCGAGCAACGAAAGTTCTCCAACTATCCCCGTGCAAACTGAAGTGATAAACAACAATAAGCTTAATAAGCCCATGGTGGAACAGGCTGCTGTCAGCCTGCTGCCTTTTGAACTTTTTTTCCATTTTATATAGGCTTCAATGAAATTAAAAGGGCATATTCAACGATTATCCCATAAAAATGATAAGCAAATGCAGGTGGTAGAGAAACACAAGTCTGTATCGACCTTCACAGATCACGAACTGTTTGATTACCATCAAAGTGTCATGCCATTGTGGTTTAAGTGCAGAGATGGGCATACCTCTATCACAAGAGGTGGCTTTGCGCGAGAGGAACAACAGTGTCCATGGAACCTCCTCAACCTTACAATTTTTGAACCAACGCTGGCCTGTAGCAGGTAACCCTCTAGAAGATCTGATGAATTTCTCATCGATTTCTAACTGTATGTCACCCACCTTGGCTCTACATCCATCGAAAGTCATGGCAAACTGTTGTGATACACAGAGGTTAAAACCCTCAAATCATTTTACGAAGGTAAGCCATCCATTATCCTCAAAGTCTTTGTGAGCATTGTCAAACATTAATAGGGCTTGGTTTCTATTTGGTTCGATTCGCACGACTGGTGCCATGGAACCGAGCACATGGTAAGCCGAGGGTTTGGATCATAACACACACAGGAGCAGAACTTCTCGAGCTAATAGGAGTGAACAGGAATAATGGGAAGGCATAAATGACATCGTGCGAAGGTGGTGGAATTATTCACTGCCATGCATAACAATTATGATCAATAGTACCACTGTCGGCGTTCATAGTTTTTATATCCACTATAGCATAGTTTAATACTCATGTCACTTGCGCAACCAATGAAACAACGGTAAGTGTATAAACAAATATGTTCAATCAACATTATACCAATGTTTGAAACCATCAATCATACGATTTAAAACCAAAACCATATGTTTAACCATGCGCCAATGAATTGTAACAACTCATATCAATAATTTATCCAAGGTGCCAATGGATCTTCATACAAGCAACATGCCAATAGTTATGAAAACGGAATCATAGGTATCATATTGAAAGATATAAATGAAATATTTAACCATAATACCCAAATATTTTCATGAAACCAAAGGTCAAGTAGGTCAAATAAAATGCAATCCAAATGCTAATGCCTTACAAACTCAATAAAACCAAATTACACAATCTATCGAAGCATGAGTACCGATCAAAGAGTCTTGCCAGTTGTATAACGATAATTAAAAGGTAAGCGCAATAGGCATATCGACCAAAGAGATAATGACAGATCATATAATGATCGAAATACGACTTCGAAAGATGAAGTTTTCACGCTTATAGTCGTGAAAACAAAACGAAGGAAAAAGTGAAAATGTCGCACAAAACAAAAATGTCGTTTATTTGAAAATTGCAACGAAAAATGATGTTTGCAAAACATAGGTGTAGGCAACTTATAAGACCAAAGAAAAATGTGAATTGGTTGCCAACATACTCCTTCTACTTTGTTGTCTCTCTTCGGAAATGGGTTCTTGATGTTATTCCCTTCTGCACATCCATTGCATACGCCTTCATGGTCACCTTTGAGTTCTGGTAAACCTGTGACCATTTTGCATATGTATGGTAGTGCCTTGTAGTTGATGTGAGCTAATCTTTTATGCCAAAGTTCACATGAGTTTTCAATGGCATGGGTCATGACTGCCTCTGAGTGACCCTTACGTTTATACAAGCCATTTTCTTCACTTCCAATGATGATTGCTTCATTTAAGATTTCTCCTTTAGCCCACATAATAACTTCTCCATCTATAAAGGAAACTCTAAAGCCTTTCTTTTCTAAATCTGAAATGGAGAGTTGGTTCTTGGTCAAACCTAGTACATATAGTGTGTCCTTCATCTTCAATGAATTCCCTAAATTCAATTTGTGTTTTGATTCTCCCACTCCCTTGATGTAATATTGGTAATCATCTCCAAGTGTCACTTTCTAAGAAAATTGTTTTTTCTAAGATACAAGAGAGAATGTTTCTTTGTCTTGTCATGTGCTTGCATGCACCACTATCAATGACCGAAGTGTTCTCTCCAGGTGTTACATATCCTAAGAGGGTCAAGATTAAGACATGGTCTTTGATCTTCTCTCTTATCATCTTTGCAGGTGGTTCTTCATCTTCAACTACATGGGCATGTTCCCTCTTATGTTTTCTCTTGTATTCTTCTCGTCTGGCTGGACAAAAATTCACAATATGTCCCATCTTGTCACAATGATAGCATTGTATAGATGAGTAGTCTCTTTCCTTTCGTTGTCCTTTCTTCTGAAATCTCCTTGGATGCGATTATTTATGATTGAATTTGTTTGACTGTTGAGGCTCTTTATGACTCTCCTTTTGGAAGTAGGGTTTCTTCCTTCCTCCTTTAGTGTGAGTAGCTAGGACGTGATCATCATATCTTTCTAGTAATGCTTCATAATTCGCTATTCTTATTTCTTCTTGGATGCACTCTTCCCATAGACCATCAAACAATAGATTCTTCGTTCTGGCACAAATCATTTGGATGAATGCATCCCAAGGTATTGTGAAACCATTTAGGGTTGTCATCACAAGTTCGTATTTGTATATAGTATCTCCGATTGCTTCTAGTTGTTCTTTGAATTGAGATATTCTGGAGAAATATTCTTGGATAGTTTCACCTTTCTGCATCCTTGTATTCTTCAGTTGAGTTCTTAGATTCATATTTCAGTTTATGTTCTTTCCTTCCTACAGTATGGTCAAGGCATAAAAAATTTCTTTCAAAGTCTTCTTAGATGACACATAAGGAATCAAGTGGTCTTTGATTTAATCTGCAATGATCATTTTGGCCATGATTGTGTCCTTTTGATGCTTTGCCTTTTTTGCAACATCAACGGGTTCCGACACTTCTTCTTTGACGAATATTGATAAGTCATTCTCTTCAAGAATGAGGCCAATCCTATACTTCCAGGAATGAAATTTTTCCACTCCTTCTATCTTGTCAACAAGTTTAATGCTTTCAGACATCTTTTACCTGGAGCTAGGAAAATGACCGAAAAATGAAACTACTCAAAATCAAAATCTGAACTTACCAAGAGGTGCGCCTGGTTGAGGTGAGTATCCTATTGTGTTTGGATATGAGAAAATCCAACCTTTTCTCCTCCAAACATGATCTGTGGATTTCTGTACTGGTGCTTCTGGTTTTCTGGTATCTCTGGTACTTTGGTACTTCTGGTACACTGGTTTTCTAGTACTTCTGTTACTTTGTGAAGCTAGGGTTTCACTTTCTGGGAGAAACAACCACTCAAAAGGTGCACTGAGAGTGCCAAAGTAATCCTTGGCAGAGGGAACACTTTTCTAGGTGGTTTTAGGGATGAAAAGCTTCACCATAAAAAAGCCCTAATTTGCATGTACGACAACAGTGACGTTTTTCACTCTTGTGAAAGATTCTTCCTTCATCTTGGCTCTGATACCATGTTAATGTTTAATCCATTATTATAGTTATTTGCATTTCAATAGATAAAAATAGCATAAAACAAAATCACTGCAAAATACACAATCACAAGAGACACAACATTTATCATGGGAAACCCTCTAGGGGAAGAAAACCCATCAAAACTTCCTTCTTATAGATAGCCAATACAATGCCAAGAGATAACTCAAACTAATACAGACGATCCCCTCCTAAAGATCAACCACTCTCTCTCCTTCTTCTCTAACTGCATTTCTAAAACATGTCTCTCAATGAGCAAGTGAGTTGTATGTCTAAGTGAGGCACTAGGCTCCTTGTTTATACAAGACTGGCACGTGTGAAGTGTCTCTTCACTCACAGGGCTGACTTCTCCAACTGGGTGGTTATAACCACCTTTATTATAGTTCAGTGCCTCTTGATATATTCTGGCACCGACTTCTTATTTTTCTTTTCACAATTACATTATGACCAATGTGCAAATGGGGATTTGGTCCTTTTACAATAGACGACATGATCAATCCACAATGGGGATTGATCTAATGAATAATATGTCAAATAATAATAAGAATAAACTTTGCAGTTACATTATTTTAACATTATTGACATGAGTTCCTTGTAGGTATCTGATGAGGGTGTGCTCACAGCTGATCCAATCCACATATTGGACCATCACATTCGACACCTACAACGTTGAACAGTGGATCAATTCAAGTTCCAGTGGGAAAACTATAGTCTGCACTCAGTGACCTAGGAGGATGCATATGATATGCATCAATAGTTTCCATTTTTGTTTGATAGATGGAATTATGATACTGCGATACACTTTATTTTTGCATCTATATACTGTGAAACTTGGGGATGAAGATTAAACCAAGAGAAAACTTATTCTTTGAGGACACATGCACGTAAGTGATCTGGGCTATTATACCATTGGTCGTTTTGATTATGATTATGAGATATTATGGATTTGATGATATGTTATTTCATTGTATTTACATAGACATGTGATATTGATTGGGTTCTCCTAAGTGTGTAGGACTTTCGGCATTAAGGATGTAGAGGCATCGATGAAACCTCTTGGACTATGGATCGAGTCAGGGAGTGGACTATTTGGGTTTGAATGTTGTTGATATGACGTATGTACATATGATTGGATGTTATGATGATTGATTATTATTGCTGACATGATTTGTTGATGGATGTAGGATGAAGATAGATTTCCAACCAGACTTACATGTGGAGTAGAGGGCTCATGCAAGACAACCAGATAAATTGAGGAAGAGGTGTGGAAGAAACCATGCCACATCCTACTAGAACTCCTTCCATGGTTCGAACTATAGGTTAACGATTACCTAGTTGGAGAAGACTCACAATGTCTTGAGGGTAGAATATGAATGTCGCTCATGATGATTCTAATGGGTGTGCAATAAGGCAGGGGCCTTATTCCTTAGAGGCCCTTAGTCTCCCACAAGATCACCTGGTGAAGTATTGACTCCCAGGGTTTGACATCTACCAAATTCAGTCAAGAGGTGAGTGGTACCCTTGGAGCACGTAGTGCGTCTTGAAGGGAATGCCACACAAGGAAAACAGAAAGAGGTGAGTAACACCCTTGGAGCACATAATGCATCTTAAAGGGAACATCATGCAAGGAATTTTGAAAGAGGCGAGTGGAACCCTTGGAGCACGTAGTGTGTCCTGAAGGGAACGTCGCAATTTTAAATAGTAAGTAAATAAACCTAATGCCTAGAAAACTATGCCTCCTTAGGAACTAGACGGCCTGAAAATGAATGATGTGATGAGTAAGGTTTAAAAACATTTTTTTCTAATAAAAACAATGTCGCCCAACCTAGTGAAATTAAAACCCATGTCTAAGTAGAACATGTGGTAAAAAAAAATAATAATAAATAAACATGTAAATAGAAAGGGGGTAAGAAATTCAAACTTACTTATTAAAGTCAAAATTATAATGGAGGATTAAATTTTAAAAAATGGGGTGATGCTTGTTTTTATCTACATTTCTTAATTTATTTTTTAGTTAAAAATAAAAGAGGGTAAATGGTTGTTTTTATCTACACTTGCTAAATTAATTTTTAATTAAAAAGGAAAAGGGTTAATGGTTGTTTTAACTATACTTGCTAAATTTATTTTTAGTTAAAAAGGGAAAAGGGGGAATCTTAAAAGAAATAGGAAACTTAAAGAAAAGGGGAAACTTAAAAAAGTGAGAAATGTAAAGAAAAAATTGAATGTCTAACTTAGTAAGGAACCTTTCCCTTGGAACTCTCTAATTATGAAATCAACTAGGAATTAAGTCAAGTGTAAGTCATTTAAGAAGTGTAAGGGAATTTCGGCACATCGAGGAGCATTTTAAGGAATGATCTTAGGTGGATGATGGAAATAAGAGTATTTAATCAATTAATAAATTGATTTTCTGGTGCAACTAGGGGATCAAGCGACATGCTACAGGGGATGTTTTTTGAAATTGATTAAATGAAATAGAAATTTAATGAGAATTTGGGAAACTTATTACTTGAAAACTCTATAAAAAGGAGAGAGGAGGAGGAGTATGTATCTTATGTTTTTGCGTAACGTTACGCTGACGAAATTTTACCCTGACTGAACTTTTTCTTGTGGGAGTTGTGATACCCAGCTCGGGTAACGAGTGCTAGCTCAACCTTGTGAGGAGATTTGGGTGATAGCATTCTTTGGTATTGTGTGCGTGGACCCTTTGTGGCTCGGGGGCTTAGGAAAAAGAAGAGTACCCCTAGCATTGGCTGGGAGGTACTGGTGATGTCACATCGGTTGGAAAGTGAGAGCTGGATGGAGCGCACATGGGGAAGCGTCTTTGGTGCATTCTCTTTTGGCTAAGGTACACCTGTTAAAGTTTTTACTTGCAATGAAATTTAATTTACACATGTTTATTTTCAGTACTCAGTTGTAGATTTTATTTCCATGACCTTTCTTGCACATGCATTGATATGGTAATGGAAATCCCCTTGTTGCTTGATTTATTCAGTAATAATCCTTGCTATCCACTATATCTTTTATTTATGAGTTTTTGTGTCTTTGTGCATGGCCAGATGAGCCCTAGACTCAAAACATTTTCTGCGTTCTTGTATCTTCTATCTGCATTTTCTTATTTCCTTGATTGCACTTTTATTTCATTATTTGTTTCTCCATGAAGAAGATATGGATGTAGTTTGTGTTTTTATCTTCCGTTCCTTATCCCTTTAGTTATTAGCTCGTGCTTGAGCAGTCTGCCAGGAGCTGAATCAATGGTCATCACTACGGTGTTTAAAGACTTATAGATACAAATGCCCTTCTTTCCTATGCATGGATAATAAGTGAAGGATAAATTTTTCACAACTATATATCCCTTAGATATCTATGTTTTTTTCTCTTATGACTAATCTCTAATCTTTGCACTTTCCTTGTGAATGAGTATCTTCGTGTCTTGATTGATTAAAACTATGATTTTCTCTACGTTTTTGATTGCTTAAACTTTGATAAACCTCTCAGTCTTGAATACCAAATCTTTGGATTATGGATTGACAAAACTTTGTGTTGTGAATGATAACCTCTATGTTTGGAAGGCCAAATCTCTGCGTTTTGGATTGATTACTTCTGCATTTTCTTGTGATTGATTATCTCTGATTTTTCTTGGAGTCTTTACTCAACCTTCACACCACTAAATTCTGGGCGATTTTCCCAACCTTTACACAATAGTTACACTATGGTTTTCATGGCACATTACACAACATCAGGTACCTATTTTTCACTGTAGCACGTTTCAAGTCCCTGTAGTCTACACACAGTTGTAAGGATCCATCCTTCTTCTTTACAAAAATTACTGGTGCACCCTAAGGTGAGACACTGGGCCTTATTAGCCCTAAGTCCAGTAACTCTTTCAACTGCATTTGCAATTCACAAAGTTCTAGCACTGTCATCCGATACAGAGTCTTGGAGATTGGTTCTGCACGAGTTTTTAGCTCAATAGTAAAATCAAGCTCCCTCTCAGGAGGTAACCCTGGTAACTCATTCGGAAAAACATCCTAAAATTCTGACAATATCGGGTACTGATCCAATGAGGCTCCCTTCCTTTCATTCACTGCTTCCACTACATACAATCGACACCCTTGCCTCAAGCATGGCTTAACCTTCATAGTTTATATAAAGCGTAATGACACTTTTCTTTGTACACCCTGGATCTCTACTGGTCTTCCTTCATCATCGACACAAAGCACCCTCTTTGCGAAACAATCTACCAAAGTTTAGTGAGCTGCTAACCAATCCATTCCAATGATTAGGTCATACGCCCCAAGAGTAGTGACGTATACCTTCAACTTGGTAGTACAAACTCCCAGGTATACTATACAATTATCAACACTAGGTCCTAATGCTTGTTTTTCTCCCGAAGCCATCTCGACTTGTTTAAAGTCATTGTGCTCATAGGCTGCCAACCCACTCTTTTCTAATGCAGATGGTGAAATAAAACTATATGTCGCACCAGAATCAAACAAAATCTTGACATTGATATGATTTAGCGTACCTGATGACTCCACCACCGTGGATTGATGTTCGGCTTGGAAATTATTAACCACTGCGTAAATCTAGTGGCTGCTACTTGATCTCCCCATCGATGCCTTTCCTTCTCTATGCACGAACCCTGATTGTAACTCTGGGTAGTCACGTTGGTAATGGGGTCCTCCGCACCCCCAACAGGTAACACGAGATTGAACCTGTGCACTGTTATGTGACTATCTCTGAAATGAGTTCCTTCCCCTGGAACCCCTGCCCCTACTCATTGTTCCCTGAGATGGTCGTGGACCTGTCTGCGTCGTTGGCGATGAATGAGATGTTACACTCGCTGCCATTGAAATCCCTACAACTATTGTCCTTGGTGCGACTCTGTTACCATATGGTAGTGGCCTTGAGCCCCCTCCCATAGGAAATGTCCTTGGGTCCTTTCCTACAAATCTCGGGCAATGCGAAAATATCGGTCTTGTACCCCCAGTTAAGTTCATGTGTTCTTCCACATAATGTGCATTTCCACCACTTCTGCTACTGAATATGGTTTCCACATCCGCACCATAGCTCTTATCTTAGGGTTCAATCCATAGACGAAGGGCTCTGCCTGTCGTTGGTCATTCCCCATTTACAAAACATATTTCACCAGTTGCATAAATATGATCTCATATTATTTCATAGTTTTGTTTCCCTATACTAAGGCATGAAATGCCCCTACCTGTTGTTCCTCGTAGTATGCTGGTAGATATTTCCTTCAGAACCTCTCCTCGAAAAGTTCCCAAGATACTGTGTCTGGGGTAAGGTGCAATTGTCTTTCCAGGTTGCCCCACCAGTTCAAGGCGCTGTCTCTTAACTGAAAAATGGCTATCTTTGCCTTTCAGTTGGACACATAGTCCCTTAAGGAAAAACAACTTGTCATGCCTTCCAACCATGCTTTCGTGCATTCACTAGTGCGACCCTCAGCAAACTCTGGAAGTTTGATCTTCTGCAATTCTCGTGTGATGTCTTAGGGTGGAGGTCCTCCCCCTAAATCCCTTGACGCTTATGGATTACCCATTCTAGATGGTGGGGGTTCCACTTCAGTCCCTACCAGTTGTCGCCCTTTTAAAGTCTCATTAATGGCTTCCAACAAGCGCAGTATGAGGGCTAGTTCGGGCGATGGTGGTGGTGGCGTTGGCGGTGTTGGTGGTACTTGCGACAACGCTCCCCTGCCTCGACTCCCTCGAGTCCTGACCATCCTGTATGCTTTAACCTGCATCAGCCAAAGTTGTCAGGGTGAGTTCTGGGATGTTTCAAATTGGTGCTACTCAAACTAGAAACAAGGTTAGGCATAAGTTTTCTTTACTTGTTTGTAAACACACATTACTCCTTTAGGGGATTGACTAGGTTAGGATTAGGATTAAGCGTCTAAGCTTGATTTCTTCGCCCCTATAAAAAAAACTATTGGTTCCCTTGCCCTGTAGCTACGCTAGCCTTGCGCCATACTCACCACTTCCTATGCTTACTCTCTTAGTTCATATGTTGCCTCCTTCCCGCTTGTCCTAGTGTAAGCTCTTTTAACTTTTCGCTTATAAGTAAATATCCTCTGATGCTTGACTCGGGAGATTTTCCTTGGTGTGTAGTGTTGGCATTGTTGAATGCCACATTGAGATTTAGTGTTGACTTGACTGGTGGAATGGAGTGGAGGGACTTGGCGCTCGGCTCGATGAATTGTGTGTACGGTCTCATGAACCTGACACTTGGAAAATCGGAGTTTATACTTGGGATACAAAGATCAATAGTGCCAAATAAGTCTTTACCTTGATTTCTGGTGCATTCACTAATTATGATTCAACTTGGTTAGTTGGCTCTGGATCAATAGGTTAGGTAATAAGCCAGTTAGTCTTAATCTTCATACTGTATCTTCCTAATAATAATACCACTCTTATCCTGATAGTGTTACCATTCATCTAAATAAGTAAAATAATTTATTTGTAAAGACTTATGAGGGCGTGTTGGCGTTAGTGTTCTTCTTAAGACGCTTCACTTGGTGGGGGTCTTGGGTTCAAAACCCATGGAATCCCTAACATTTTAATTTAAATAAATTAATGATAATTACTTTTAATTATTTTGCTACTCATATTTAAATATATGTATGTGTAGTATATTATTTTTAATAATTAATAAATTTAATATATGTATGTATATTATATTATATATATACTTTTTTTTTTATTTAAATAATATAAAAAAAAAATTAACGATTTTAAAGCCTTGAAATTTAAATTTAGTAAAAAAAATTAATAATTTAATTTAAATAAATAATAAAAATAAAAAAAAAATATAAAAAAAAATAAAAAAAATAAAAACGTAAAAAAAAAATAAAAATCAAATTGGGCACACATGAAGCCCACGTGCCCGCTTCCTCCCAAAATAACCCTACACCTATCTCTCCCAACCATAAACGCATCCTTCCTCTGCCGCCTCTCCACTTTGCTCTGTCCCTCTCGGTAGGCTCAATGCCCATCTCAGAGCACTGTGTATTACGATTTTTGTTTGTGTAGCTCCTCGGCCATGGTTGGGTGTTGCATTCGCGTTGTGTGGTGCAAGAATAGGCCCCCTTATTCATTAATCGTTTGCCCCCTTAATTTTTGTAATATTTTCACAGATACAATATGTACTTGTTGTATTTTGTGCATCTGACATTATAGATAATCAACTTGGTGTTTGTTGGTATTGGTTTCAGGATTCATTTTAGTGACCTTGTTTTTTGAAAGTAAATTTCTTTTTGGGTAGAAGATGAGAATTCAAATTATCCAACTGCTCCTTCAACTCGACAATGGAATTCTGTGCATTGTGTACCTCATATGAGGGCAAGAAATATGAATTCACAACAACTAGCTTTTCAAGGCCATTGTTATCTAAATCTAGGGTTTCTAAGCTCGATTTCAGGAGGGTATTCTCTTGAGGGCTTGTTTCTCCATGAAATTCATCTAACTGTTTCTGGATTTTCTGTTTAGTCTCTGAGAAACCTTTCAAGAATAAATCAACTGATTCGAATATGGGGGAAGATAGGGTTTCAAATTTACGTGACTGGGATTGTTGAAGATGAGTGTTGTTCAGATCTGCGAGGTGTTTGAGCATTGTTGTGTGCTTCTTCTCTTGAATGAATGTGGGGGTTTCCCCATCGCTTCCATTGACTTCACCCTTACTGAAATCTTTGTCTGGTGCATTCTCAGCCATTTCAAACGAATTAACTAGTGTTCAAACGGGGCATGAATGGTCGAACGGACATCAAATCGTTTCCTCAATGATAATTAGATTTAGAGAAGAAGATAGAGTTTGGCATTGTATAGAATCTAGGTTGCAACCAAAATTTGGGTATCAGATTGAATAAGCCTAGAGATTCCATTAATTATTAATATTGATTTCTGTGACAGGGCTCTTTGCACAATAGTAGAAGAGTTGCGGCGACAGTTTGAGGTGGAAACGCCGGATTCTTCGACGGGAGATTATGCTCGCAATTTCGTTGAGTTCTTTTGTTTCAAAATGCTTTCATGTTCAAGTCTATTTATCAATAAATAAAGCGATAAATCATTTATTTGCTTAACTTTCGATATGATGCTCACCTGGCAATCTCCAAGCGCCATGACCGAGAAAGAGGAGGAGGAGAAGGAAAGATCTAAATGTTTCGCCAAAGAGAAGAAGGAAATACCGTATGAAATTGCACCTAAAATTGACGATGACGAATCCTCACTTTTTTTTTTATTCTGATTTGATGCCTACGCTGGTTAGTCATGGCACTTTGTTTACAATACAGCTAGTAAAGTTTTTGGGTATCTGTATTATGGGTTCTGGTTTCAAAATTGGCTATAATTGATTCAGGTGGGTGTTGAGAGCAGCGTGGGAGTGGATGCATTTGCACGGTTGGCCCCTGCTATACCTCTTATTGTGGATGTTGTAACTACAATTTCCTATTTGAAACACACACAACATCTACAATGGGACATCTTCCCTTCCCTCTATATGATAAATTTGTCAAGGAACTGGACAATTAATCTCAAACCTCCTCCATTTCTTTTATTCAAAAGCTCGTGTAGTTTAATAGTCATATTTTGCATTGTTTTGGTTCTATCACCTTTTGTACAAACTGTCCACCAGTTATCTTCTTATCTAGAAAGTTGAGTTATTGTCATAGCTGGTTTAAACTGAGGAGAAAATTTTATGATGTTTTTATGTGTATCGGCGAGATCTATAAATGGATTGAAGAAGCAGTCGATGCCCACCTTAAATCTTGCAAAGGGAGAGATATTATTGCACGTTGATGGTAGTGGAGCAACACAGAGAGTACTGCGTCACAATGGCGGTACAAGCTAGCCAGGTATTTTGACATCAGAGTACCCTCTTTCTGCAACAGTTTAGCTGAGGGAAAGTGCTTATTATCAACAGTTTGCTCTAAAAATGAGCCACAAATGTGTTTCTTCTGATATGCCTGCCATATTTCATGCAATGTAATCTCTCTTGAGTTCATAGATGATAAACCTTCGAAAAGTTGCAGATTAAGTTTTGCTTTGCCAATCATTGCAATTTACCATTGTTTGCTCATGTTGACATTGAATTTTCAGTGACACTGTATTATACATTCGTAATACTTTTTTTTTCTAATACTTGTTTGTCCGTCAATGGCTGTATTTCACACTCTGCACTATATTTGCTTATTTACCATTTTTATCTAAACATCCTTCGCAATCTACCTGTAAAAACCCTAGTTGTATTCATAATTCACTTGTTTTACTTTGGTAAATTTGTTTTTACATTTTCAATATGTATTTCATTTATTTTTATTTTGTGTTAAAATTTCTGTGTTTGGTTTGCAGGTTAGGTGGAGCTGGAGTTGGAGCTGGGAACTTGGCCCTTAAGGCCCCAGTGCTTCAAGATGAAGCTTTGATACCATGTGTAGTGACCATATAAATTTAACACCATTAATTCCATACACTGTAACAGTAATATCTACCTGATTTCAGTTACTCAGTAATTTCTTATAAACTCAGCACATACGCATATAAATTTGTCATAACAAACAATGATTCCATAACAGAAATAAAACAAATACTTAATTGTAATTACCTGGGTCTGATGCTAACCCTCCATTTTCCATTTGTCTTTTTGACCTTCTTGTTTTTTCCTTGCCCAGCTTGAATCCACGGACCAACTCTTCCCAAAACCGAGTATCCACCCTACCAACTAGGACAACTACCTAGCTCTAGGATACCATATGGAAATCCTGGCCCCTGTTCTGAAAACCCCTAACAAAACAGTGCCCCATGTACTAACCCTTCTCGACTACAAAACTACAACTCTCCTCTGTGTAATCCAAGAGAAAACCTCCAAAAAAATAATATCCCCCGTAGAATGATCCTCCTCCTTCCTTCATAAACCTCCCCTCATATCCCCCCTTCACCGCCCTTTCACCCCATTTACTTCCTTACCTACCCATATTTAATTCCCCTTATCAAATTATTTAATGTTCCCTATCCGCTTATTAATGCCCCTTATCCCTTCCATATACGTAACCTTTTTTTATTTATTTAAACAATATAATTTATTAATCCCTTTAATTCTTTACTTAATTAATTAATGAGTCAATTAATAATTAATTAATCCTTGACAATCATGAACAAGTAATTAATAATAATTAATTAGTTAATGTTATTTAAGAAATAATTATTGTTTAGCTAACTTTTAGGATAGTTAGATCATTAAATTAATTATAATTAATAATCCTATACATCTATTTAAGCAGGGTCGTTACACAATCACAGTAAGATTTTTGTGGCACATTACACAACAATCACACTAAGATTTTTGTGGCACATTACACAACGTTCACACTATGATTTTCGTGGCATATACAGAGTGATATCTCATCTATGAATGTTAGTACACAACGATATATTTACCGGTGAATTTTATTGTTGATACATGCCTATTTAATGGCACTGAATCCCTTTTTAGACAAAGTTTTTAATGGCAACGAATCTCTGTATAGACAACATTTGAATGGAAGTGAATCCCCTTTTTGATTGACAGACAATATTTTATTGACAACGTTTTTATATAAATGTGTTACAAACATATAATTCTAGCAATTTTAGTGACAACAATTTAATATACACAGAGATATATATACTGCGAATTTAATAGACACAGATATATATATATATATATATATATATATATATACAACAAAATTATACATGTGAATGTCAACGAGTTTATACATTGAATGAAAGCGAGTTTATACAATTGAATGAAAACAAGTTTTTACATTGAATAAAAATGAATTTAGATATCATTTGTCAATGCATGGTGACCGTGTAGAAGTTGCATTTTATGGTTGTGAATAGCTTTGTTTTTGGTGACTATGTAATTGTGGTGTTGGTAACTGTTGTGTGGTATGTGATGCATGAAAATGATATTTATCCACACAGTAAATGCTATTCACACAGCGATGTTACTCACAGTAAATTTTATCCATATTGTTATTTACAGAGTAAATGATATCTACAACAATATTCATTCACACCGTAAATGTTATTCACTCCACAATGTTATTCATAGTAATTTCATCCATATTGTTAATTGCCCAACGATATTTATGGATCATATGGATCATATAGTTATGGATCTTATTGATAATAGACAATGACACCGTTCATTTATTAGATAGCATTGTTTATTTTATTAGACAACATTGTAGATAGCGATTTTATTAGATAGCATTGTTTATTTTATTAGACAACATTGTGGATAGCGATTTTATTAGATAGCATTGTTGATAGCGATTTATTAGACAACATTGTTGATTTTATTAGACATCTTTATTGATAACAATTTTATTAGATAGAATTGTTCATTTATAGACAACAAGATAAATTGTATACAACCATCTATTAATAGAGACATATTTTATAGTTAGACCATGTTATCATTGTTAAACATAGATTTATTGATAGACAACAATGTGGATATGTTAATTATCTTGATCTGAGGCATGTATGTTTGGGAAGCGTAATGATAGGGTTGAAAGATTTAACTTAGGATTATACAAGTAATTAAATGCTAGTGAATGACAAAGGTAGTGAGACCTTTATTTTAATAAAATCTTAATTAAATAATAAAATATTATTGTAGAATGGATTCTTGAGGGAATATTCATCGATGGATAATAGTGTCCTTTAATTAATGTATGATTGTAATAGAATTTGTTGCGCCAATAATTTGATGTGATGTATGATTGTTATAGTATTTAGCTTTCCCTTAAGTCTTGTTGACTTGTCGATTGGGTGCTTGGGTTAGACTTCATGTATTTTGATAGTTAATTCGGTCTCCTAGCACGTTGGATTTTTCTTGAGTTATTGGTCCAAATAGGTTATGTTGCGCCAAGGTTACTATCATGCCTATCACCTGTGATGACATGACTCCTGATGAGGGGATCAATGTGCTCCCTAACAGATATATGTGAATGATAACCTAGTTGGAGTCTTGTGCTTACTGATGTGGGTGTATTGTTTGTTGTAATTGATGTTGGTACTCGTTTTGTAACACCTTAACGTGTTTGGTTTTGCGTGTTGTAGAGGTTTCTAGTTACTGGTCGTCAAATCCATTGTGTCGAGCTTGTTGATGTTGTCCTTTATCTTGTAGTCATTGTCTTTCTTGTCTTGAGAGGGTATCCATTTTATCTGTCTATTTATTAGAGCATGTTTCATCCAGTTCCATGATGTGCTTGTATGTTGAGTCATTGTTTTCTGTTGCCTGATTTGCGTGCATTGTGTTCGTCATCAAGTTGTGTTGATTAGTTGTTGTCGTTGATTTCCTTCCTTCTTAAACAAAAAACAAATTGCATTTTCTTGCGTCGCATAGAGTCATAATGACTGAGGTTGTTACAACAATAGAATGCTCTGTCACATGCATAAGAAGGTTTCCAACCACATATTTGAAGCCATCCAAGTTTTTTTGAAACATCATCAAGATTTGTTCATCATGCCCCTGGAATGTTGAGAATTAGTCAAACCTACCAAGATCCTTGAAAATTTGCACTATTTGAGGGAATTATTCGAGCAATTATGTTCGTTTAGGCTCTAGTATCATTATGTGGCCACTCTTTTTGGGTCCCATGTCGATGATACGATCTTGTAGATAATTTTGAGAAGATCAAGGGTTGAATATTCAATTCCCGAGAGTTATTAAAAGATAGAAGTCATCTCTTTACCTACAACCCCTGCATAAAATAACAAACATATTAAAATAAGAAGGTGATGATTTCAGTCATGATAATTAGATGTGTTGATTTCATGCAGAGATGGCGAGTACAACTCAATCCTTCATATATTGTTGTTATCATAAAAATAACAAACTAAAATAGATCATAAAGAGGTATGCAAATCCTCTAATCATGATTTAAAACGTTAGGACACAGTCTTAGCATCTTGGCACATGAAAAAAAATGATTATTCTCGACACTATAGGAATAGCGCTATTCTTGTAGCGCCTTTTCTAACTTGGAAAATTTTGAAAATTCAATTAATGAAATGACAAGTGATGTGACCAAATTTATCATATCAAATCCTAATATTTAAAAAACTCAAAAATCATTTAAAAAGTGCAATAAATATGGAAAAATAATCTTCCAAGCGAAGAGGTAAAAACAAATTTTTGACAAAATATCATGAACAAAGGGTAGGACAGGGACTAGGGACACCCACTCAGTAAGAAACAAAATTAGGGACTAACGTTGGCTCCTTCTGGGGGTAAATTTTCATGATGAATCTTTAAGAACTGATGACCAATTCCTTTATATCCATATGATTCTCTTTATTTCCCTATTATGTCGTCCTTTATTTAAAACCACAAACTATAAAGAAACAATTCCATTGGGTATATGGAGTCTTTATTTGAGTTCAAAAAGTAAATCCTATTGTACAATCTGAACCTTCTGACTAATTTTAAAAGAAATAATGTTTCAGGAATCTCCCATTTACTGGGCCTCCTATAATCTCACTATCATCCAAATTATGTAAGAGAAAGGTATTGTTTTTCATGACCCTGACTACTTTGAAAGGACCATACCATAAGTTGTCAAACTAACCATGTTTATCTTTGTCCTCTCTTCTAGCATCCCATCTCAATAAAATATATCCCTCTATGAAAATATCCTTCTTTTAATATTTATCAAACGTTTCTTTGACTTTTCTCTGATGAATAATAGCTTTTTGATCTAGCCTTTCTCTATCCCGTTGAACCAATATCATCTAGAAAACTCTCCTTTAAATGTTATTGGGTTCTTCTAACTTCTCTTCTAGAAATTTAAGAATAGGTAAACCCAATTGAGTTGGAAAGATAGTCTTTGTTCAATACGCCATTTGGAAAGGGGAAGCTCCAATAAATTTCTTATTACTGATCCGATCAACCCATATGGAAAATTTTAACTTGGAATACCATGACCTTTCGTTTTATGTAAGTAGTTTTTTGATAATCCTTATGAGGCTTTTATTGGATGATTCTACTAACCCATTTCCTTGGGGATAGTAAGGAGTGGAATGGACCAATTTGATGTTATATTTATTGCAAAAATCAATAATTGAATTTGATTTAGAATCTTGGGCATTGTTAGTGACCAACTTCTTAGGACAACCAAATCTAGAAAAAATATGCTCTTCAAGAAATTCCATGATTACCTTGGATGTTGCATTCCGAGTTAGGATTTCTTCAATGCACTTGGTAAAGTAATCTATGGTTGTAAGTATCCATTTCTATTTTCCAACAGATGAAGGATTGATTTCTCCAATAAATTCTAATCCCCATTGTTGAAAATGTCCCTGAGAAATGATGGGTTTTAAAGGAAGAGACATGAGTTTTTGTTTTCCTATAAACTTTTGACATGGTTCACATGCCCTCACCTGAGAAAATATGTCAGAAAATAGTACAGGCCAATATTATCCTTCTCTTAGAATTTTGAAAGAAGTAGCTTTCCAATGGTGATGTCCCCCACAAACACCCTGGTGTAAATCAAATAAAATTTGCTTTGTTTCCTCTTCATCAACACACCTTAACATAATTCCATTAGGATCTTTCCAAAACAAGATTTGATCAATAATGCAATATTTCACTAATTTTAATTTAAGTGATCTAAACTTTGATTTATCTAAATCAGGAGGAGACTGAAGATTTAGCACAAAAAAGATAATATATTTGTACGATGGTGGGGAAAATATTTGATGCTTACCTGTGATCCAGCTTCCTGAATCTGAAATGATGAATTCTATGATTTGCTGGAGAAATGATACAATCTAATTGCTTTGCAATTTGACTCTGTCATCAATTTGGAAAGGCCTTGTCCTTTTATTATCTAAGTGGGATTTATAGTCAAATTGTATTCCATGCTTTTAGTTATCCACTTTCCCCTTTTTCCTTCACAATCAGGTTGGACAAAAATTTATTTAACCATAATACTTGGAACATATGCAATAATATAAGATTGTAGGATATATACCCTGAAATATTTTAAATCCTTTAGTAGAGCGTATGCATGTTTCTCCATAATATCATATTTTAGTTTAGAATCTCTGAGATTCTTGTTGAAGAAAGAGATAGGTTGTTCATACCCCTGGTCATTTCTTTGTAAGAGAACACCAACTATAAACATAATTACCAACTTAATGAGAACTCTGACCTCAAAATGAGAAATCTAGCCCTTAAAACCCATATTTTGGCATAAAAACATGAAAATCAACCCCCAAATCAAAAAGTGGTGTTACTGGTAGCACCATTTTTTGTAACCGGGTCAAAATTACAACTTTTTTGAAGCATGGTCTTAAAGGATCAAATGTCTTCTCAAACAAACTTTAAAATCAACCACCAAATCAAAAAGTGGTGCTACCGATAACACCATTTTTGTAACCAGGTTAAATTTAGAACTTTTTTCAAGCATGGTCTTAAAGGATAAAATGGTTTCTCAAAAAAATTCTAAAATCAACACTCAAATCAAAACGTGGTGCTACCGATAGCACCAATTTTTCTGACTGGGTCAAAATTACAACTTTTTCAAGCATGGCCTTAAAACATAAAATAGTTGCTTAGAAAAACCTTAAAGTCAACACCTAAATAAATACATGATGCTACCTAAAGCAAAATGTTTTCTCTAAATGCTAAAATTACAGCCAATTACGACCTAATTCAAGCTATGGCCTTGACAAAAAATCCCTACACGAATAA
>JZKD02S1774487.1:0-13364 GCA_000966675.3 Picea glauca
CAAAACTATGATCACCATCATACAGATTCAAAATCATTGACTTCTCATGTATGTCTTCCCTTTTCTATATCCCTGTGACTTGGATCCATCACTATGATGTGTTGACCCATTACAGATGACAATTTCTGAGAGAAAAGAAGAGATATGTTCATGATATTCTACATCACTGTCTCCATAATGATCAAATGAAGGATGACTCTTAAAATATATATCATGACAGAACTGTTGATTACTCTCCCCAACATTGATCTCTTTAAAAGATGTATCAAAACTAAGGAGATTTTCATTGGAATTTTGAACAACAGACTCATAACTATCATCAACCATAGCATGCATACATTATTGATCATCTCCTTGCTGAAAATTAGAACTAGATGAGATTCCATTAGTCAACAAGCCTTCATAAACTTTAAAATCTTCCTCATCATCACTATATTTGTCAAATATGGGAACATCGAGATACAATCCTAATGGAAGAGATGAATATTTCTTCATATAATAATCAGCAATATGATTTTGAATAACATCACCTTCTTCCTCATCATTATCATTCTTCTTATCTAGATTTGAATCAACGGGTTCATAAGAAGAAATATCTAAAGCATCCTCAGCAATACAATCATCAATATTATCATCATTTATATCTGGTAGATCTTCTTCTTTGGGAAGTAGTAATAGAAAGAACTTCATCCTCATATGTATCTTCATTAATATATTCACTTCCATCCTCACTACTAGAAGAAACTGTTAATATTATGGTAGTTGCGGGAGGTATTTACCCCCATGTGTGAACCTGACGAGAATAGAAGACTCCAGAAAGCAAGAGAAACCCTAATGAGTTGGCTAATAACCCTAGAAGCCTTGTCGGCTCAAGAAAAAAAATTATATTAGGCTATTAGCCTCCAAGAGAAGAAGTCGGCCATAATTAATAATAATATACTGAACAGACACATACCCAGAAAGAGAAGTCGGGCCCAGTAAACTGGCAGGATTACTATAAATACAGGGCACCAATTCTCATGTGTCACATCTCAGGACTGTAGTTTTCCCAGTTGGTGCGCACTGCAGTTGCAGTCTGGTGCACAGGTTTGGAGGAGGGTTGCAGCTGCAACAGCAACTAGTTTTAGTATTGGCTTGGATATCTCTTGGCTAGGGTTTGGAACATCTGATTAGTCTTTTGTGATGCGCTATCCTTGGGGATTGATGCGCTACTCTTTGTTTGGCTATCTAGCCTAAGGTTTGCTTCCGAAGGAATTCTCAGTCAAGGTTAAGGTGCTCGGAGGGAGGCTTCGGCCTGTGGTTGGGTGATGAGGGTATCGTCAATGGTAAAACGAGCACACCATCTTCTATATTCTAATAGTTTATGGGCCCACACCCCTTCAATCATCCTAAAACGCTGGAAGGAAGCATAGCCGCTAGACATTGAGCTCGTTGAGGAACTGCCGCTAGGGTTACTAGCAGGAGCAGCTTCCAAAAGCACTGCAGCTAGGGTTACCAACAGAAGCAGATGAAAAAACCCTAAACCTTTTGTCGAGGCACCTTAAGTGATGATATTGACCTAATATATCAGTGCGCCCTAGCCTAGTGCATCTCCTGGTACTCTCAGAAGGCTAAGACGTGAAGTTTGGATTTCTGGTCAAATCCAGGGTTTGACCAAGTCAAGGAAGCCATGAGGAACTATATGAAATCTGAGAATAAGCTAGATGGAGCCTCTAACTTCAGAGCATGGAAGACAAGGATTGACCTCATCCTTGCTAAGAATAAAGTGTTGGATATTGTGAAAGGAAATATCGTGAAGCCAGAGTTTAAAGAAGGAGAAGAGAAGGAACCGTAGAACGTTGCAGCTATGGAGAAGTTCAAAGACGTTGACATCAATGCCATGAGTATCATAGTGTTTCCATAAAAGACCACTTGATACCCTACATCTCCCATCTTTACTCATCGAAGAAGATGTACGATGCCCTAACGAATCTCTTCTCAGTCAGAAACATTGGACAAGTTATGAGTCTGAAGAATGAGCTCTGTGACATGAAGATGAATGATGACGACAACATAACATCCTACTTTGTAAGGATCTCCCAGCNGACAAGAGAACAAGAAGTATCGAGAAGAGATCAACGAAAAGAAAAAGAGGAGAAGACTTCAAGTCAAAGTCACATGTAGGAAGGATTTTGGAATGGAAGGTCGGCTCTGATCCTTAAGAGAATGCAGTTCAAGAGGATCCAGTGCTCAATGACTTCACAAGATTAAATGCATCCTTTGTTATCAAGGTAACTAATTTCCTGAACATTTCCAGGACCTGAGTAATAGAGATGGAATCGGAGTTGAAAGACGTAAAATGCCAATTCAACAAGATGTCCAGGAAGTTGCTAGTGCAGCTGAAAGTATAAATTCAAGTAAGATCAATGGTTCCCTATAGGAACAAAGAGACCAATTGAATGAAGAGTTTGAAAAGAGGATTCAAATCCTATAGGACACCAACAGGGATGATTTGGAAGTAAAAAAACATAAACTTATCGTCTCTCTAGAAAATACTATCACCTCGACAGGCACCGTGGAGTCCATCAAAGCACAAGTGTTGGTTGCCACCAAATATCTAGCTAATGTAAAGAACGAACTTTTTGGTTTATTCATCGACATATGAGTAGAGCGACAAGAAAAATTAAATATGCAGAATACTTTGATTGAGACTCAAGGAAGCATCAAGAAGCTAGCAAGGCTTTTGAGGACATGGTAAATTGGCAGACAGGCTACAACCTACACCTACCTCCCTGCCAGTTTACTCGAAATGAGAAAGACGTAGGTACTGAATGTTGTTTGACACCAAAAAACCTCTCTTCTTGAGTGTATGTTCCACCCAAGGGGTGTTTTCTGACACATGTGCACAACTATGGAAAAATTCTAATGATCTCCTCACAGAGGTAGGGGTACAACCATTGCAATCTATAGGTGAAATGAATTATGTTAGCACTAGGGTGGTTGAGGTGGAATATTTAAATAAGGCCAGTCATACAAGAATTCAGTATTTGATACTTTTTGATGAAAAATCAATTGAATAACACTTATTGTTTCCTACCCGGCTCACCCATATGATTCATTCCTTTTTAAATGGAACGGTTGAGCGGTTACATCAAGAAGTGGCTGCAAAAGTTTGTAATGGAGAATCAATCTTAGAGAGATTGAAATCGAGAAATGTCAAGAGAAGTTTTAATGACTACTCCACTTGGAAGGAACACCAAGATCAACATCAAGAGAATACCATATCATGATTGCAAAATTTTTCATTTCTTTACAGATGTTGTTTTCTTATGATATTGTAATCTTTTATGGAAAATGAGAAGGAGAAAAAAATTGTCATTCCTAGATGCACAATGTCCCAAAATCTTAAAACTCATCAATTCAATATTCTCAAGAAATGAGCAAAAAATATTGTACACCAATGCACGATTCATGCCCCCCCCGGCCATGAGGGGGAAAATGTTTCATAATTTAAGATCAAAAAAATCCAAGAATCATGCAATTCCGCTACTTCAAATGCAAGGATGCCCCCAATCCAATACAAAGCAAGAAATTAAAACTTTTTGTTTCAAAAATTTCACTAAAATCAATAATGAACTTTCTTAAAACAAAGAAACCCAAACTAAAAGTTTTCTTTTAAAGCGAACTATTCAGAAGAAATTTGATCTTTCCCTAAACAATTCTAAAGAAAACACACGCTTTGTAATTGAAATATACTCAAAGAAATAGACTAATCCTTCAAAACCAAACAAAGGCAATGTGGCCAAAAGTAACTCAAATAATTTCAAGCAGACTGTAAACAGATCAATATAGGCTCGAAAAGCTCAATCCATCTAATCAAAGCAAAACTGGGTCATCAAAAGATAACAAGACCTGATCCAAAAAAGTTTACAAACAAGTTTGCAGCCTAGCAGTAGATTACAATGTGAGAATTAGGTATTCTCACAGGCTAAACACTGGTAGGGTGCGAGAAGTTCGCACTAGATCTAACAACAGGGTGCGAAAATCAATGGTTTCCACAAGCTGTAGAGAGGTACAGTGCGAGAATGTCTGTAATCAAAGAAAAATTTGAAAAAGGACAGGGAATCTAAGTGAACTTCTAGATCCAGAGAGTCTGGATGGATGTCCCACTGACTAATAAACTAGAAAACAAGCAATCAAAAGAAGGGAAACTAGACTAACTAGGAAACAATTTGTTCCCCAATGGAGTCACCAATTTTGTTATTGGATAAATCGGTAGGTGCAGACACTAATTGATCTCCCTAGATCCACCTAGATCCACCTAGATCTCGAACAAAACACTCCAGAACATGATGCTTTCCTTAAGTTATAAATATTGAATTTACTAACTAAAGAGGGATAGGTGACATACCATTTAAACGTCGCTTCCTCTCTCTATCTCCATCCTAGCTTCGTTCCAACACTCATACAATGATGAACCTGTGAAAGAATGCAACCAACCAAAGTGATAGTAATAGCATAAAGTCAATAAAAACCTATGTATGTGATCAAGGAATCATACAATAAAACAAAACAAGATTTATAGGAAAGAATCGTATTACTGTATCATATTAAATGTGAAAGAGAGATTACAACCGTGGCCTTGATGTCGTAAGATCCCTTCCAATTGTCCTTCGTTCCCCACACACTTCCATTGCAAGAATTCTGAGAGCACATATCTGATAATATTCACAATCTATCTTGACAAAGGAAAAACTCAAAGACACTCCACCCAAGCTAATAATTCCAAGCTAAATCCAACTTAGAACTTCTCCATGAGAGCTCCTCTCCTTTTATAAGATGAAGAGGATAAGGTGAGGAGTTTAGGATGATCCCACTAAATCATGAAAGTGAGTAAGATCCAAACCATTCAGATGCCACCTCACCATGGAAGTTTCTCCTTNTCCAGCCACTTTCATGAGGATGATGGATGATATCATGCAACCATTCACCAATACATTTTTAGTGGTGTATCTTGATGACATTCTCATTTACAGCAAGACTTGGGCCGAACACTTGTAGCATACTCAACAGGTTCTATACACCCTACGACAACACAAGCTATATGCCAACTTGGAAAAATTCTCCTTCGACATGGATAGGGTCCATTACCTAGGCTACATCATTGATCAACATGGCGTTCATGTGGATCCAGCCAAAATCCAAGTCATCTTTGACTGGCCAACCCCAATCACACTCACAGAGCTTTGGAGCTTCTTGGGCCTTGCCAATTTCTACCATAGGTTTGTGTTGGGATTCTCCCATATTGCATGGGCCCTCATCCAAATAACTAGGGGTGGTGGTAAGGAAAAATTTGCATGGGGCCAGCCCCAAAAACAAGCGTTCGATGAATTGAAGCAGCGCTTATGCTCAACCTCAGTACTTTCACTACTAGACCTGTAGCATCCCTTTGAGATTGAGACTGATGCTTCAGACTATGTTGTGGGTGTCGTTCTCACGCAGTACAGCCATCCTGTGGCCTATCATAATGTGACACTATCAGATGTTGTCTGTAAGTACGCTACTTACGACAAATAAATTTATTCCATTGTGCAAGCCTGCTGCCAGTGGATACATTACATTCTTGGGAGGGAGACAGTCATCCACACTGATCATAAGCCACTGCAGTTCATGTAGACACAAGGAAAATTTCAGAATGACCACCATCAAAAGTGGTCCACATACTTGCAACAATTCCACCTCAACATCAAGTATCAAACAGGAAGCACCAACCATGTTGTTGATTGCCTCAGCAGACCACCAGTCATGACACTCACCACAGTTCTATACTCTTGTGGCCATAAGACCTCTGGATGGACCCAACTCTATGAGACAAACTCGGACTTCGCCACCACCTACCAAATGTTGGCTGCAAAGGTAGTTGTCGATAATTTCCATCTTCAGGATGGGTTGTTGTGTCGTCTGGGCCATATATGTGTTCCCTCAAGTGAGTGAGTGAAGCTGATCTAGGAAGCCCACTACAGCCGGGTGGTAGGACACTTTGGCGTCTAAAATACAGTGGTGATGCTACAAAAACATTTCTACTGGACAAAACTTCTATAGGAGGTTAGCAAGTATATCAGGTCCTGCACTGCTTGCGCTATTGCCAAACCAACCACTAAGAAATAGGGCCTGTACACCCCTCTTCCTACTTCTGACAGACCATGGGAATCCATCTCAATGGACTACATGTTGGGCCTCCCATCCACCAAGTGGGGAAATGACTGTGTTTTTGTGGTTGTCGATCGGTTTTCTAAGATGGCAATTCTGGTTGCTTGCAAGAAGAGCATCATAGGAGAAGCCACTGCCAAGCTCTTCTTTGAACGATTCTGGGTACATTTTGGAATCCCACAAACCATTGTCTCAGATTGGGACAGTCAATTTCTCAGCACATTCTGGTCGAGCCTCTAGTCACTGTTGGACACCAAGCTCACCAAATCCATGGCCTTCCACCCCCAGACAAATGGCCAAACCGAGGTCGTAAATCAAATGATCGTGCATATCCTGCACATGTATAATTCCAAGAACCCTCTCACATGATATGAGATTCTTCCCTATGTCCAGCATAGCTACAACCGAGCCCTGAATAGCTCAACTAGCCACATCCCCTTTCAGGTGGGGTTGGGATTCCAACCATTGGGTCCCATAGATGTTGCACTTCCCCTTGTGGTCACCTCAATTGAATCCTCTCCTACTCCAACTGAGGCTGAAAAATCCACCCGATTCATTGAGAGGATCTAGCACATCCGCCAACAGGTTCAAGATATCCTACAAAAGTCTAATGACAAGTACAAGCATCACCATGATCAACATCGGGTTCCACATAAGTTTCAAGTGGGTGACAATGTTTGGTCTCACTTGCAGAAAGAACGCCTTACAAGACCCCATCGGAAGCTTCTCCCACTCCGATATGGGTTGTACACCATCACCAAGGTTGTGGGGGATAATTCTTTTGTGCTCAACATTCCTCCTTTCCTTGGCCTGCACCCAGTGTTCAACGTGGACCTCCTTCAGTCTTATTTCCCACCATTATTGGACACCTCAAACGTAGAAGAATAGCTGACACCAATAGAGATCAACCCCGACTGCATACAATAGGAATCCAGTGATCAGATTGTGAACACACAGATCAAGGTCACTCGACAACAAAGGATCCAACTTTATCGAATCGTCAAAGCAGGGCAGCTCCTGCAACAAGGCAAGTGGCTCACCCAGGGCCAAATTCAGCAGAAATTTTCTCATCTGATGGGAGAACACAACGCAATGGATACCATTGCTTCCTAAGGATGGAGGATTGATCCAGGTGGATATCGGTGGCCACCCACCTTTCCCAGTTGGCTCAAAACAACTTTCTAGCAATTTTGATAATTTACTATTTTTAGCAGTTTTTCGGGTCCTGAACTTCCAGAGTCATTTCGAGGCCCTAAACGACGTTTTTTGGGGTATGTTACAACTGAATTTTTTTTTCATGAAATATTCCTCGGATAGAGCTTTCCAATGGTCTATCATACGCCTAAAACGGAGATCGTATGCAAAAGTTATGACCCCGGGAAGTTGATGTACTGACTTACCCAAATGGGGCCCACATGACTTTTGGCGCTTCATCTCATAGGGTTAGGTTTTTTTATGTTTAGGGTTTTTGAAACTCATGTTTATTGTAAAAATGCCTAGAGAGACTCATTGTAATTATCTTCTTGTGAATGAGTGCAGTCGTCACAACTCTTCTCAGAGATAAGACGCCATCATTCCAGCAAGCTTGTTTTCCACTGCATTTTACAATTTCAGCTTATTTCCTTATTGAATAGAAAACCAGTTTTACTGTATCTCTATTATTCTGTGTTAAGAATTTGGTAATAATNTCCAGCCACTTTCATGAGGATGATGGATGATATCATGCAACCATTCACCAATACATTTTTAGTGGTGTATCTTGATGACATTCTCATTTACAGCAAGACTTGGGCCGAACACTTGTAGCATACTCAACAGGTTCTATACACCCTACGACAACACAAGCTATATGCCAACTTGGAAAAATTCTCCTTCGACATGGATAGGGTCCATTACCTAGGCTACATCATTGATCAACATGGCGTTCATGTGGATCCAGCCAAAATCCAAGTCATCTTTGACTGGCCAACCCCAATCACACTCACAGAGCTTTGGAGCTTCTTGGGCCTTGCCAATTTCTACCATAGGTTTGTGTTGGGATTCTCCCATATTGCATGGGCCCTCATCCAAATAACTAGGGGTGGTGGTAAGGAAAAATTTGCATGGGGCCAGCCCCAAAAACAAGCGTTCGATGAATTGAAGCAGCGCTTATGCTCAACCTCAGTACTTTCACTACTAGACCTGTAGCATCCCTTTGAGATTGAGACTGATGCTTCAGACTATGTTGTGGGTGTCGTTCTCACGCAGTACAGCCATCCTGTGGCCTATCATAATGTGACACTATCAGATGTTGTCTGTAAGTACGCTACTTACGACAAATAAATTTATTCCATTGTGCAAGCCTGCTGCCAGTGGATACATTACATTCTTGGGAGGGAGACAGTCATCCACACTGATCATAAGCCACTGCAGTTCATGTAGACACAAGGAAAATTTCAGAATGACCACCATCAAAAGTGGTCCACATACTTGCAACAATTCCACCTCAACATCAAGTATCAAACAGGAAGCACCAACCATGTTGTTGATTGCCTCAGCAGACCACCAGTCATGACACTCACCACAGTTCTATACTCTTGTGGCCATAAGACCTCTGGATGGACCCAACTCTATGAGACAAACTCGGACTTCGCCACCACCTACCAAATGTTGGCTGCAAAGGTAGTTGTCGATAATTTCCATCTTCAGGATGGGTTGTTGTGTCGTCTGGGCCATATATGTGTTCCCTCAAGTGAGTGAGTGAAGCTGATCTAGGAAGCCCACTACAGCCGGGTGGTAGGACACTTTGGCGTCTAAAATACAGTGGTGATGCTACAAAAACATTTCTACTGGACAAAACTTCTATAGGAGGTTAGCAAGTATATCAGGTCCTGCACTGCTTGCGCTATTGCCAAACCAACCACTAAGAAATAGGGCCTGTACACCCCTCTTCCTACTTCTGACAGACCATGGGAATCCATCTCAATGGACTACATGTTGGGCCTCCCATCCACCAAGTGGGGAAATGACTGTGTTTTTGTGGTTGTCGATCGGTTTTCTAAGATGGCAATTCTGGTTGCTTGCAAGAAGAGCATCATAGGAGAAGCCACTGCCAAGCTCTTCTTTGAACGATTCTGGGTACATTTTGGAATCCCACAAACCATTGTCTCAGATTGGGACAGTCAATTTCTCAGCACATTCTGGTCGAGCCTCTAGTCACTGTTGGACACCAAGCTCACCAAATCCATGGCCTTCCACCCCCAGACAAATGGCCAAACCGAGGTCGTAAATCAAATGATCGTGCATATCCTGCACATGTATAATTCCAAGAACCCTCTCACATGATATGAGATTCTTCCCTATGTCCAGCATAGCTACAACCGAGCCCTGAATAGCTCAACTAGCCACATCCCCTTTCAGGTGGGGTTGGGATTCCAACCATTGGGTCCCATAGATGTTGCACTTCCCCTTGTGGTCACCTCAATTGAATCCTCTCCTACTCCAACTGAGGCTGAAAAATCCACCCGATTCATTGAGAGGATCTAGCACATCCGCCAACAGGTTCAGGATATCCTACAGAAGTCTAATGACAAGTACAAGAAGCACCATGATAAACATCGGGTTCCACATAAGTTTCAAGTGGGTGACAATGTTTGGTTTCACTTGCAGAAAGAACGCCTTACAGGACCCCATTGGAAGCTTCTCCCACTCCGATATGGGTTGTACACCATCACCAAGTTTGTGGGGGATAATTCTTTTGCGCTCAACATTCCTCCTTTCCTTGGCCTGCACCCAGTGTTCAACGTGGACCTCCTTCGGTCTTATTTCCCACCATTATTGGACACCTCAAACGTAGAAGAATAGCTGACACAAATAGAGCTCAACCCCGACTGCATACAATAGGCATCCAGTGATCAGATTGTGAACACACAGATCAAGGTCACTCAACAACAAAGGATCCAACTTTATCGAATCGTCAAAGCAGGGCAGCTCCTGCACCAAGGAAAGTGGCTCACCCAGGGCCAAATTCAGCAGAAATTTCCTCATCTGATGGGGGAAATCAACGCAATGGATACCATTGCTTCCTAAGGATGGAGGATTGATCTAGGTGGATATCAGTGGCCACCCACCTTTCCCAGTTGGCTCAAAACAACTTTCTAGCAATTTTGATAATTTACTATTTTTAGCAGTTTTTCGGGTCCTGAACTTCCAGAGCCGTTTCGAGGCCCTAAACGATGTTTTTTGGGGTATGTTACAACTGAAAAATTTCGTCATGAAATAGTCCTCGGATAGAGCTTTCCAATGGTCTATCATACGCCTAAAACGGAGATCGTATGCAAAAGTTACGACCCCGGGAAGTTGATGTACTGACTTACCCAAATGGGGCCCACATGACTTTTGGCGCTTCATCTCATAGGGTTAGGTTTTTTTATGTTTAGGGTTTTTGAAACTCATGTTTATTGTAAAAAGGCCTTGAGAGACTCATTGTAATTATCTTCTTGTGAATGAGCGCAGTCGTCACATCTCTTCTCAGAGATAAGACGCCATCATTCCAGCAAGCTTGTTTTCCACTGCATTTTACAGTTTCAGCTTATTTCCTTATTGAATAGAAAACCAGTTTTACTGTATCTCTATTATTCTGTGTTAAGCATTTGGTAATAATCTGTAGTCATTTCATTCTACTCATAAAATTCAGATCAAGGTTGGCCCTGATCCTTAAGAGAATGCAGTTCAAGAGGATTCAGTGCTCAACGCCTTCACATGATTAAATGCATCCTCTGTTATCGAGGTAACTAATTTCCTGAACATTTCTAGGACCCAAGTAATAGAGATGGAAATAGAGTTGAAAGACGTAAAATGCCGATTCAACAAGATGTCCAGGAAGCTACCAGTGCAACTAAAAGTATAAACTCAAGTAAGATCAATGGTTCCCTAGAGAAAAAAAAGAGACCAATTGAATGAAGAGTTTGAAAAGAGGATTCAAATCCTACAAGACACCCACAGGGATGATTTGGAAGTAAAAAAACAAAAACTTATCGTCTCTCTAGAAAATATTATCACCTCAACAGGTACCATGGAGTCCATCAAAGCACACGTGTTGGTTGTCACCGAATATCTAGCTAAGGTAAAGAACAAACTCCTTAGTTTATTGATCGACATACGAGTAGAGCGACAAGAACAATTAAATATGCAGAATACTTTGATTGCGATTCAAGGAAGGCATCGGGAAGCTAGCAAGGCTTTTGAGGACAATGTAAATTGGCATACAGGCTACAACCTACATCTACCTCCCTTCCAGTTTACTCAAAATGAGAAATACTCAGGTACTGAATGTTGTTTGACACCAACAAACCTCTCTTCATGAGTGTCTATTCCACCCAAGGGGTGGTTGCTGACACATGTGCACAACTGTGGAAAAATGATAATGATGTCGTCACAGAGGTAGGGATACAACAATTGCAATCTATAGGTGAAATGACTTATGTTAGCACCAAGGTGGTTGAGGTGGAATATTTAAATAAGGCCAGTCATACAAGCATTCGGTATTTGATGCTTTTTGGTGAAAAATCAATTGAAGAACACTTGTTGTTTCCTACCCGGCTCACCCATAAGATTCAATCCTTTTTAAATGGCATGGTTGAGTGGTTACATCAAGAAGTGGCCGCAAAAGTCTGTAATGGAGAATCAGTCTTAGAGAGATTGCAATCAAGCAATCTTGAGAGAATTTTAATGACTACTCCACTTGGAAGGAACACCAAGATCAACATCAGGAGAATACCATATCATGATAGCAAAATTTTCATTTCTTTCCAGATGTTGTTTTCTTATGATATTGTAATATTTTATGCAAAATGAGGAGTCATTTTTGTGAAACGGATCAAATTTCTATAATTACCACAAAAAATGATTGTAAATATTGTCCCCTCACCCAAGGGGTGGTTGATGACACATGTGCACAACTATGGAAAAATGCTAATGATCTCGTCACAGAGGTAGGGATAAAACCATTGCAATCTATAGGTGAAACGACTTATGTTAGCACTAGGGTGGTTGAGGTGGAATATTTAAATAAGGCCAGTCATACAAGCATTTGGTATTTGATTCTTTTTGATGAAAAATCAATTGAAGAACACTTTTTGTTTCCTACCCGGCTCACCCATAAGATTCAATCCTTTGTAAATGACACGGTTGAGAAGTTACATCAAGAAGTGGTCGCAAAAGTCTGTAATGGAGAATCAGTCTTAGAGAGATTGCAATCGAGAAAGCTCGAGAGAATTTTTAATGACTACTCCACTTGGAAGGAACACCAAGATCAACATCAGGAGAAGACCATGTCATGATTGCAAAATTTTTCATTTCTTTCTAGATGTTGTTTTCTTATGATATTGTAATCTTTTATGGGAAATGAAGAGTCATTTTTGTGAAACAGATCAAATTTCTATAATTACCATGAAAAATGATTGTAAATATTGTCCCCTAACTATATAAAGGGACTTCCCATTTGAAAAGGATTTTGGTTTTTGAAGCTAGAAAGATGGTATTTTTCCTGCAAGTTAATTTGAATCTAAGTGACATTCTAAATTGGAAGATTATGGTATTGATATGTGTGAATGAGATTTCTCTATTTATGCATCTCTCTATTTGTAGCATGTGAATATTAGTTGACGAATTAATTATAAATTATTTTTTTCATTTTACATCTATCGTGGTTTTTCAAGATGGATGCAGTAATAGTATAATGTATTTAGTTTATCAATTCTTTGGTTCTAACATATTATTCTATCAAATTCATGTACTAGTTGTTTTATGAATTTATTCTACTCAAGTTATGTGCATTATTCACTGTATTCATTTATTTTGTTAGTTTTCTCCTGATCAAGATAGGTTAATTTAAATAGCATTATTTTAGAGATTGCATCTTAGAATAATAATCATATTTCTTAGTCTAATGTTAGTTAGTTGTTCTTACTCCTTTTTCCTCATTATTTTTAATTCATATGAGAACCTTTGTTTCTTATATTCATATTTTAGTTAGTATTTATTTACGATTTTGTTAGTATTTTAGTTAGTTGGTAACCATGCCAAAATATGGTCAAAAGTGCTATCCCAAATGAGAACAGGTCTAGTTGGGACTCATCATCGGGTGTTTTCCCTTAACTGATTAAACGGGTCATTTTGACCAATCAACAGAAATG
>JZKD02S1774487.1:77475-89689 GCA_000966675.3 Picea glauca
CAACCCTCCAATAGTTGATGGAATGATCACTCCGGTCCCTTCACCGGTCAATCCGGTTGATCATGTCTTCAATATAGTCACATCCTTAGTTGAACCAGTTGACAAAGTGGTTGATTCGATACCATCCTTGGTCAATCCCACTCTCCCCTTAGAGAGTGAAACTAAAGTGGTCGATCTAATCCCATCCTTGGTCGATCCCACTCTCCCGTTAGAGAGTGTCACCCAAGTGGTCAATCCATTTCCATCTGTCGACCCCATTCTCTCCTTGGAGAATGAAACTCAAGTAGTCAATCTGATCTCTCCATCGGTTGATCCTACTCTCCCGCTAGAGAGTAAAGACGATACTGCCCACGTTTTTCTCGTTGATACAGAATCTCCCGTGCCGAAGGGTATTTCTCCTTCTCCCGTAGGAATCCCTCCAAGTAATGAGGCCATCCATTTTGATTGGGGTGTGCTAACTGGACCTCGTCTTCCCTCTTACATTCCTTTCCAGATTACAACATAGGTTTGTGGTCTGGGCGTTCCTCAAACGTTGATAGATGAAGGTTCATCTGTTAGTATTTTGTCCTCTATTGCTTGGAAATCTTTGGGTTATCATCCACTTACGTCGGTTACACATAATCTGTTATCTTTTAAAAAAATAACCAGTCAACCTTTAGGGACCCTTCCCCAGTTTCTTATAACTTTGGGAGGGAAAATTGTCTTTATTGATGTCATGGTAGTCCAAGATCCCTTGCATTTCACTTTACTCCTTGGGCAAGATTATGTCCATGCCATGAAATCTATTGTTTCCACTCTTTTTTGTGTGATATATTTCCCTCACAATGGAAGCATTGTGACTATTGATCAACTTTCATTCATTGGTCCTGACTAGATTGCCTCCCTAAATGGTTCTTATATGCAGACAGTATCACCCCCACCACATGTTAATTATGTGGCGTTGTCGCCCATGGCTTCAACTTCTGATGACTTAGATCCAGTAGTTGACATAGTTATCTCTTCGATAGGGTTGTTAGAGCCTGATCTCTTTACACCTGTCACAACCCTCGACATGTGTTCCTTCCAGAGTGTGTTTCTTCCGTCAAATGAAGATCTCTTGGAATCCATGACCAAGTTTTATCCCTTGACATGGTGTCCTTCTAGAGCGCTGTCCTCTTGGAAGCCATGATCAAGAAGAGTTTGAGCATGGTTTTCTTATTTCAAGCTCATTAAAAAATGAAACCAGCCTTGAGCATGGTTCTCTGATTTCAAGCTCATTAAAAAATGAAACCATCCTTGAGCATGGTTTTTTGATTTCAAGCTCATTAAAAAATGAAACCAGTTGTGAGGATAGTTTTGCATCTCTGTGGAAACCTCATTAAAAAATGAAACAAAGGTTACGAGCATAGTTACTATTTCCATGTCAAGCTCGTTAAAAAATGAAAACGAGGTCTGGGGATTACACCTAGAGTCACGAGCATTATTCTTCTCCTGTGTCAAGCTCATTAAAAAATGAAACAAATTCCCCCTCTCTGTTGATTCAAGTCCTTCATCTAGTATTTGAAGCTTCCTTTCCTTTGCCTTTGCAGTTAGAAGAAACAAATCTTGGGGGGGAAATGCTTTCATCCTCTAGACTTCATGCTGAATTTAGAGCCGCTAGTTTCTTAAGTTGGGGGCTAAGAACCAACCATCCTTGGGTTATGCGTTGGGAAGTTACAAGAATAGTTTTTCTCTAGTTCAAGCTTGTGTAAAAATGAAACCACTTACCTCAAGCATAGTTTCCTCTGGTTCAAGCTTGTTTAAAAATGAAACCAGGTCCAAGCATAGTTTTTTTTTTTAAAGCTTGCGTAAAAATGAAAACAATCCCGAGCTTAGTCTTTGTTCTTTCTCATGCTCGTAAATACATGAGAATAAGTTACCGAGAGTAGTCTTTGTTCTTTCTCATGCTCGTAAATCAATGAGAATGTAACCGAGTATACTTTTATCACTTTTTCGGAATCGTAAAGGTTATAGGAAAAAGGAACCCCCTGGAGTTCCCTTTAAGCTCTTTTTAGACTCTTTAAACATGAAAAGATTGTCGAGCGATCTTGTTCTTTTCACGCTCGTTAAATTATTTGAAGAAAACATCTGTTGAGTGATATTTTATCTCTTTTTCGGTCTCATCATACTACTTTACAAAAAAGGAGCTGAGAGAGTTCTCTTTAAGTGTTTTTCAGAATCTCTAAACATGGAAAAACCCCTGAGTTTTCTTTCTTTGGACTCATAAAACAAACATCAAAAGGCCCTTATGGGACTGAACCACTCCTTCCTAGGGTTCGTTAAACATACTCCGAGAGACTCGTCCAAAGGATGAGATTACATTACAAGCATATGTTATCTCCCTCAATCTTGCGTAAAAATAAAGAGGTACTCGCCAGAAATGGTGGGGGGGAATTGGGAAAGAAATGTGTCTAAACCTGTATTCCATGGAAGAGTCACTTTTGAACATGACACCCTTTCACTCGCTTTGTGTCTAGGTTGGAAAATCCGCTCGTCTCTTGATCATATTCATTATAAGATTACAAATTGGTCTATGATCCCTGTTGTTGAGTCAGTATTTCCCAGGACAGTTGTCTTGTCGTCAATATGTTCAAAGAGATGTTCAACCCGGAAAGCCTTCTATTGCTTCGACCATTTCTGCAGTCCTTAAGCCTTCTATTGCATCAACCATCCCTGAGTCATTCTTGAATCACTTGTTACTCTGATCTACATCAAATCTTGTTACCTGTTTCGTGTCATTGATGTGGGATACATTAAGGCCCTCCTATGACGAGTCTTTTCCTATCGACTTCAACTCATTATCCAGGAATTAGACTTAGAAACCAATCGGTACCTTGGAACTTGCATGCCTCAATGGTAGGTTTCCTTGCTTTCGACAATGGGTTTTCATTATTGACCCCTGATCGAGAGATTCCGCCGAGTGTTCGACTTCAGCTCATTAATTCACATTCATTGGATTGTACTAGTGTACCTTGGGAGTCATTGACATTAATGGTGATTTCCCTTGCACTTGTTAACAGTATACACTAATGACTGATAATCAAGTGGTTTCTACCATGTTCAAATCCAACACATGTATTCGCATGGTTAGATTTGTACTATAGAGTGGTGGATATGAAGACCCTAGATCTTTTTTGTCAGATTCAGGTTGTGTTGGAGTATATTCAGATTGTATTGGTGCATAGATCCACAGTGTATGTCTAGTGTCTATGTTCAAATTTGAGTCTTTAACACATAGATCCACAATGTATTTTTGGTGGCTATGTTCAGATTTGAGTCATATTGGCATGGATCCACAGTGTATGTTTGGTGGCCATGACCTGTCTTACTTGACATGGATCTTCGCATGTCGGAATTTATGCTTTGAGACATTTGTATTCTAAGTATGGGAATGCCTACCTCACTGATGATATATTATTGTACTATATTTCCTTGTTTTTTGTTAGGTTTTCGACCGACTATTCCTTGTTCCCTACACACACTCGACAAAGTATTTCAGCTATCACTCTGTTCTAATTTCATACTTTGGGGGGCTCTCTGTTACACATTATTTTCATCATCCCTATGAACTTTAATGATGTAAACCTATATTTTTCCTTCAGAGGGGTCAGTGGCCTGAGTTCCCGAAGAGAGAAGGGAGAAGAACTTTTCCTGAGAAAAGAAGTTGCATTTTCCTTTGTAAAAACCCTATAAAAAAAAAAGTTCGCAGGCTACATTATATCTAGGGTGTGAGAATTCTTGATTCTCGCAGGCTGCATCATAGCTAGGTCATGATGATTTCACAGTATTCTCTATAGGTAGGGTGTGAGAATGCTTACACATGGGAAAAATGAGAGTTTTATCGAATCTTCTAGAAGGAGAAACTTCCATGGTGAGGTGGCATCCAAATGGTTTGGATCTTACTCACTTTCATGATTTAGTGGGATCATCCTAATATCCTCTCCTTATCCTCTTCATCTTATAAAAGGAGAGGAGATCTCATGGAGAAGGGCTAAGTTGGATTTGGCTTGGAATTATTAGCTTGGGTGGAGTGTCTTTGACTTTTGCCTTTGTCAAGATAGATTGTGAATATTATTAGATATGTGCTCTCAAAATTCTTGGAATGGAAGTGTGTGGGGAACTAAGGACAGTTGGAAGGGATATTACGACATCAAGGCCACGTTTGTATTCTCTCTTTCACATTTAATATGATACATTAATACGATTCTTTCCTATAAAGCTTGTTGTGTTTTATTGTATGATTCCTTGATCACATACATAGGTTTATATTGATTTTATGTTATTACTATCACTTTGGTTGGTTGCGTTCTTTTACAGGTTCATCATTGTATGAGCGTTGGAACGAAGCTAGGATGGCGATAGCGAGAGGAAGCGGTGTTTAAACGGTATGTCACCTATCCCTATTTAGTTAGTAAATTCAATATTTAAAACTTAAGGAAATCGTCATGTTCTTGAGTGTTTTGTTCTATATCTAGGTGGATCTAGGGAGATCAGTTAGTGTCTGCACCTACCAATTTATCTGATAACAATGGCTTCTACCATCTTCATGGTGACTGGAGGTTTCAATATTTCTCCCCCCCTCCAAGCCTATTTTTTCCACTTTTGACTTTGCTGCATCGATCTCCATGACCAACTGCTCAGTCTTTTCCTATAGAGGCTCCAATTGAGTCTTCCTTGCAATCTTCTCTTATTGCACTACCTTTTCTTCTCACTGTAGACTCTTCATTTATGTAGTTTTCTTATTTTTTTCAAGAAGTGAAATCGTATTCTATCTCTATTTCAATTCTGCCATTTCTGCATGGACCCTATCTTCCTTTCCTTGTAGCTCCTGCAAGCTTCCATATTCTTGTAATTGTGTCCACAATTGGACACTTTTTTCTAATAGCTCTATCATCTTTTGCATAGCCTGCACTATACTCTTTGTAGATTCTATTGCATCACTTGATCTCGTTGCACACTTACTTCTGGAGGATTAGTGGGTATTGCATGCTCCTCTAGATCCTTTATTTGGTTCTTATATTGCTCCAAAGCCTAAGTTATTTTCTTCATATTTTCCTCTGATGATACTTCCTTTGATCCTGCATTGTTTGGGGTGGTTTGAAACACTGCGCCAATGTGTTTATCCATCTCTTCTATATTATGCTATGCTAACTTATTCTCTTTCCCTTCCTGGATAATTTCTTCCTTCAAGGTTATGTTATCCTCTTAAGCTATCTATAAATTTGTCACATTCGACCTTTCCATGGACTAGATTTCCAGTGCGACATTGATCTGCAATTTGTACAGTGCCTTTTTCGAGATCTTGGGAAACTCCAAGTCGAATGTCTCTATCTCATTTAGAGGATTATGTTCCACCTCCTTGTCAATGTACAACATATCAGGTGTTATAACCCCTATGCTATGATTTGTACTATTTCCCCTCTGGCCTTCCATCCATAGTCTTTACCAGTGTGTCTTTCTGTCATTTATTTGCTTTGATCTTTAACTATTCCAGTGCAGGTTTTACCTCCTTCACCTACTCAATAATTGAATTCCTATGCTTCTCATCATTCTCCCAAGCCTCTAATAGTTGATCTTCAATGGTTATAGCTACTAATTCGACATCATATGATGTTAGTGATGTGTGAAGTGGTTTCATATGGGACTTCACCTTCTTCCTTGAGCAAATTGATTTCTCCCATGTTCTCTTCTTTTGGGCATCTATTGGATCAAATGTCTCTAACATGTGTGCATCCAACCCTATCTCCTATCTAACTTCTTCTTCCACAGGTACATCCTGTGTCTTTGTCCTCACTTATGTTGTGCGTACTTGTTCTCTTGTAACTCCCAATGTCTTCCTTATGCATGGTGGATCCTATGTGGAACCACCCTATGGTTTCCTCTTCTCCCTTCGTTTCTTTTGAGGCGGGTTTCTTCCCCCCACTTATCCTTGTGTTGTATTCTTCTTTTTTCTCACACCATTTCTTCTTATCTGCTGTGTAGGAACTGTTTTGTCCTACATTTGAGTCTTTGTTGTTGGTGGTCTCCTTGGACTTATTTTCACCTTCCATTCCTCAGGCCACTCTTGGACCTACATTTGGATATCCCGTGTCGTCATACAGTAGCGCATTAGTAACCATTCCTTCGCTAGATCCATTTTCTCCTGCAACCACATACTATGGTGCGTGGCCTGAAAATTGGAAAATTGTCCAAACTCTTGGATTGTCTCAAGTGAAATCCTTCAGGTGTTGGCTAAGTGATCCCGGATCTTTGAAAGGTATACTGAAAATGTATCATTGTTCACCTTCTTCTTCTTCAGTTCTTTTGTTCTCCTTAAGGAAGTGTACCGAGTTGTGCCACACTTTCCTACTCTCTGAAGAAACATATTATAGATCAGTTCTTTCCAAACTACAAGTGCAATGAGGATTAGTAGACACAAGTAGTGGAACTCAAAACCCCAATCTTGTGTATCCTTACAGTCCTCTAGGAAGGAATTGAGAAAATAAGGGGCCCAGCTCATTGAGCTCCCCTTCGTGCACTGCGTTGTAGCCACTACCACCCCTGTTGATACTTATTCCTTCCTTCATTTCCACATTAAATTGCACAATAACAACCTTGTAGAGAATATTGTCACCGGATAATTTATGTCGCTAATCTTGATCCCCCTATTCCCTCTATCTGTGCCATATTTTTCCTTATTTCCATCATAAATGAACTTTTCTTTAGTCTTGTCCTCCATATATTGTTCTAGCTTCTCCCCATCTGTGGGTAGCCCAATAATTGCTGCTATTAAGTCCACATTGATAGGCACTAGCCTATCCAACCATAAGACACCTCCATGCACCCATACTAGTAGTTGTTTCACACTTTTGTTGATATGTTTACTATGCCCAAAGTGTGGTATATCCAATAAATTCATAATCCGTGTATTATAGAGCCCCAAGATCCACTACACAGGATCCAACAATGGTGCACCTGATGGACCCTCTCCTCTACATTCCATGTAGTTGTGTTGCGCAAAATCTAGGAATTTGACGGTATCTACTACATCATGGTATGAATAATTTATAATGTTCACACCTCCTATCATTTCATCATCCACTCTTACTCCATCTTGGATCTTTGTCATTACAATTGTCAACTCTTCTTGTGCACGCGATATTCCTTTCACACTGCTTCCATCCTAAAATTTGTTTTTCCCTCGTGAGGACGACACCCCAACCTCATGTAATCCATCTTTCTCTGTTTCATGTTCTTCTTCTGAATCTAGGCCCTGTTGCGCTGAACCCATGGAATGTTCTTCGTCCCATGGCCCTTTTTCTCTCGACGCGTCAGACTCTGTTCTTTCTGCATATTCCTCAGGCTTCCCGACCTCCCACGATGGGTTTTCTTCCTATTCCACCTGCGTTCTATGTGGATCATACTATGGTGTATGGATTTCATCCACATCAAGTACTGTCGGAATGCCTTGTGTCCTTTTTTATGTCTCCCATGCGCTGCTTCTCATGTTTCAACCAACCCTACTCAACGCTCCAACTTGCGGTGGTGACAACTTACTAGAATTTGAACTGTTGTGCTTCAAATCTCAACCTGTTGTCAAGAATTCTCACTCTCTTTCACTTAGGGTTCTCTCTTCATTCTTCTCGTTAGCTAAAAACAAAAATGACCGCATTTTCCCCCTCTTTCAGACTTTATAGCGGGACGACGTACTGACAACTGTTCCACACTAACAATTTTTACTTCTTCACTTTTTCCTGTTTGCTACACTTTTGTACCTATCAACTACTTTCCAGTGCACAGTGTCTTCAACAATGGTTTTATTGTGGTGCATTGTTAATGATAACAATTCCATTACATCAAAACCCTATATTTTGTCTTTTTACTACATTTCTTCTTTTTATGGATTTTTTTCTTTTTCTTATAACATCTACTATATAGAATATCTACAATCGTACCTTCTTTTTATGGTTTTACCTCGGGTTGCTAGGTCGACTGTCTTAATACAATTTCAGTTGAATTCCATTCACCAGTCCTCTAAAATTCTTACGTGCAAGGTATTTCAATTGCGCAACACCTCCATTTGTGATGGACTCTACCTAATAAGGCCCTAACAAGTTCATCTTGAACTTCCCAGGGTGTTTTAGATACTTGCTTCCATAAAGGAGAACTAGATATTTTTTCTTAAATATTTTCTTCTTTATGTGCCTATCATGCCAAGATTTTTCCTTCACATTTTGTACTTCCTGGTGAAATCCTACTAAAATTATGTCTTCTTCCATCTCCATTAGTTGATCCAATATTTCCTGCACAACACCTTCTTCTGTCATGTTGGTTATTGTTGCAATGCACAAAATAGGTACTAAATAATCCAATGGAACCACTGCTTCCTTCCCATACACTAGTTTGAATGGTGTTTGTCATGTAATCTTCTTGCATGTAGTCCTGTAAGCCCATAACACTGTTGATACCTTCAAATCCCAATCATCCCTATTCACATTGCAAATCTTTGTCAATTAATTTTCTATAATTTTGTTAAAAGCTTCTACTGTACCATTTTCCTAGGGATGGTAAAGTGTGCTCTTCTTATGATGTATCTCGAATTATTTTTCATAGCTCTGATTGTAATTTTAATAAAATGAGTTCCCTGATCACTCAAAAACAATTTGGAACATCCAAATCTAGTCACCACGTTCTCAAAGAGAAACTGCACTGCATTTTTTGCACTGCAATCTTTCACTAGGGATTCTTCTACCCATCTAGTTAAGTATTCTATCACAGTGATGATATATCTGGATCCTGACCTCCTTGCTCGTGGGTTAATGGGTCCAATGAAATCAAAAACACATTTATCAAATACCTGTAAAGTTACTTGGGTCATAATTGTCATTTTATCCCTTTTGGATGGTTTCCTCACCCTCTGATATACATCATAGGTTTGACATTATTCCTTTGAATCCCTATGTACTGTAGGCCACCATAATATTGTGTGCAACACCTTCTATATTGTAGTATTTCTTGCATAGTTCCCTCAAGATATACCTTCATGTTCTTCTACTAACACCATGGAATGTTCATTCTCCATCACACATCTTCTCAGAATTCCATCTGCACCTAACTTGTATAAATGACCTGCAATCAGCTGATAGTCTACAACGCACACTTCCAACTATTTTTTTTTGTGCTACAGTAAATTCCCCCAGAGCCATTCCTATGATAAAAAATCCAACAATGTTAGCAAAATAATCATCAGCGATCTGAAGAAAAAAAAAAGAAAAAAGTTAGCATCAAGAAAATTCTCCTCCGAGTTCTTTGGCTCCTCTCCATTAGTAATTCTTGATAGATGATTTGGCCCTGCATTTAGCTTCCCTGGTTTTACTATGATTTCAAAATCAAATTCCTAAAACAATAACAACCATCTACAGATCCTCCCCCCCAACAATGGCTTGTTAACTTGGTACTTCAAAGTCGAATGATCTGTAAACATCTTAAAATGTTGACCCAATAAATAATGTATGAACTTATGTAGGGAATATACCATATCCAAACCTTCATTTTCTGTAGTATTATAGTTCTTCTCAGAATCAAACAATTTTTTACAAGAAAAAGATATTGGGTGGTCAATGTCTCCTTCACCTGGATTTGCCAAAACTGCTCCAAGTGCAATGGATGAAATGTCCACATGCACATGAAATTATTTTTTCCAATCTGGAAAGATCAGAATTGGTGTTGTCACCATATTCTCTTTCAGTATGTCCAAGGTCTCTTGGCATTCATCATTCCACTAAAACCTGATGTCTTTCTTCAGTAACTTCTCCATGGACGCGGTAATGTTTGAATATCCCTTTATGAATTTCTTGTAGTACCCTATGTGTCCCAATGTTTCTCTCAACTGGCGCACTGACTTTGGTGGTGGTAAATTGACAATAACAACAATCTTCGCAGGGTCTACTATCAATCCCTGTTTGCATACAATGTGCCCAAGTAGGATGCCAAATGGTGTGTTGAATATACATTTTTTAATTTTCAATGAGAACTGACATTGCCTACATCCTTCTAACATTAATCTCATAATTTCTACATGGTCCTTCAATAAACTGAATATTGTCCAAACATCAAGATAAACCTCTAAAACTTTATGTAAAAAATCCTTGAATGCAACTACTACTACTCTAGAAAATATTGTTGGTGCATTCTTTAAACCAAAAGGCATTAATGTGTACTGATATGACCCCCATTCTTTTGCAAATGTAGTTTTGTACATGTCCACCGAAGAAATTATTATCTGATGGTAACCTGAAAATCCATATATGAAAGAGTACACTTCATGTCCCCCACATTCTCTAAAACCTCATTTGTAAATGGCGTAGGAAAGGGATCATACAGGAATGCATAATTTAAATTTTTTATATCTACACTTATCCTAATCTCTCCAGTCTTCTTTTCCTATACCACCATTGGACTAATCCACACTGATTTTTCTATAGGCTCTATGACTCCCAATTCTATCATTATGTCAATTTATTCCTTAATCTTTTTCTTATAGATGGGGTTTAATCTGTATGGTCTCTATCAAATTGGTCTTGCCTCTGGTCTGAGGGGTATCTTCATTTCCCCAAGTTCTCTTGATACCCCTTTCATATCTAAAAATTTAGTTGGGAATAAGTCACTATACGCATGCAATAATTCAATTATCTTTTCCATTGTCTCATTTCCCAGTAATCTCCAATTTTGTCTATCTTGGGCTTCTCTTCAATCCCAATATTGACCTTTTTAATATTCATAGGTGTAGTAAAATATTCTGATTGTAACAGGGGTCCTTCCAACCCTCTTTCTTCTTCCCCTTCTAATATATGTATGTCACGTGGGTTTTCCTCTACTTCTTCATCCTATGCGACCTGATAATAGTAAACTAATTGTTCAAGTGTTTATTTTTTGTAATCTCTGTCTACTGTCATTGTATATACCCCATACTCTTTAAATATATTCCCTTTGATCCTCTGTAATGATAGATCCACCCCTGGATTCTCACTTTCAAATGAAAATGTCCTAATAAAGTTATGTTGCATTGCGCCCCAACTTGCAGTTTCTCTATGCAGTTCCTTCTCTTTGTACCAATTACTAGGTATTCCTTCTAATGTATGAATAAATTAATGCATCCATTCCCCTAGTGGAACCAATATCCAGTTATTGAAACAATCATCTAGTTGTTTTCTTGGGTTCCCTCTTCCATCATACTTTTGTAAGAGTCTATCCTGTTGACTTCTACCAAATCTTATGCGCATCAGTCGCTTGCACTGATACCAATCCTAAGTTACCTTCTTATGTGCACCCCACCATTGTGCATGTGTCTCCCTTAATGCTATATCCAACACTAATAATATCTGGCTACCCAAAACCTATGGTTCAAACTCTGTTAGGAAGTTTTCTAAATTTCCCTCTTCAGTAAATGTGGAAAAATGTCTTACTTCTATCCCAACCCATCTTACTGCGCGTCTAACTCTGGTGCACCTCCTAGTAGAGACTTCATGTAATATTTGTTGCTAAGTTTCTACTCCGGTATCTATCTATGATATGTCATAATTAATACTCCTCCAGTTGAGCACTCCATCTGCAGTTGGATTCACATAGTCTTCATCTCGCACATTAGTCCTATACAACAGGTTCACATCATCCTCTAGAACACTGTCAGGAACAAGTTCTACATATCTTTCACAATATGAGGGATATAAATGTTCTACTACCCTAAAGTTCCCAACTTCAAATATCATATTTCTAGTCTTTAGATTAATTATGGCATGATTATCAAAGTCCCATTCAATTCCCAATAGTGCTAGAAATGGTATAGACTCATCCACCATATCCATCACTTAAAAGTTTGTTGTGGTGCGCACACCATCTATATCCACTATTATATTCTTTAATATACCTATGGGAATCACTCTATGTTGGTTTTCTAGCTTCAATTGGATAGGTGAATACCCTAGTGTAGGTTCTCCCATTTCTTCCCAAGTATTCTTTGGAAAAATGTTGACATCTGATCCTAAGTCTAGGATAACATTTCCCATGTTAAAGTCTCATATATTTGCATTCAATATAAACTCTCTGTTATTTCTTTTCTTTCTCTGGACATGATTAATCTTCTTTGGTTTTGTTTTGACCCTTTCCTCTATGGTACATTTATCAAGCATACTTTTAAACAAATCTGTGGCATTCTTAT
>JZKD02S1774487.1:89699-105688 GCA_000966675.3 Picea glauca
TTGCAAGTTGCAACTTGCTGAGAGCACCAACTCTCTCTTTTTCTCTAGCACCCACTAGAAGGAAGCACCAACTCCCTGGTTTCTCTAGCACCAACTAGAAGGAAGCACCAACTCCATGGATTCTCTAGAACCACCTAGAAGGAAGCACCAACTCCCTGGTTTCTCTAGCACCAACTAGAAGGAAGCACCAACTCCCTATGTTCAAGCCCCCACTTGAACCTCTGAGGACACCAGTCGTCCCTAGCACCTCCCAACCAACCTATTATAATGATATAGTGTTAATAACATCTTACTAGTCTCATCACTATTCTACAATATTTTTCCTACTCAGACTTCCTCACTGTCTTCCAGCATGCGTCCCCTACCCATTCTGTTTTTCTTCTTTTTATGCTCTGTGCACCATGTCCATTCGCTGCACAGTTCTTCTTCTATTCTTTTCAGATCCTACACTCTGATCCTTCTTCATGCATGAATCATCTTCAACAACAACATCCAAAGCATATCTAGCAACAAAAACAACCCCATCTCCTCTATGTACTGTGTATTTATAGATTTTGTGCACCTTGTGCATGCAATGTGCACAATCACTCTGCATACTCATACCGCACCGATATCCTCCACAAATCGAGTGCTCTGTCTGATCATCATCGTGAATCTTCATCTTCTCTGGCCATTGAGACTCTTTGTCTTCTCTATGACAGACGAGCTCACCTTCTCTATTCCAGTTACAGGCTACAATGCTCATCCAGCTATCAATCGCCTCCACGAGCATATTCATCCCTCTTGAAGATTCCCATAGACTCTTCATATCCTTTTTCAATCACCCCGAAGTGTCTTTGAGTCCTTTGGCATAAACCATTAGTGGTTTCTGGCAGTTACACTATGACATGCAATAGTAGCCCTCTGATCTCCTTTAGTTTCATCTGCACCATTGGATTAGCTCTGAAGGATATTGTCATGATTTATGCGTTTCACACTTTCGCAATTCAGAGATTCTGTGATGAGGCATTTTGACTCTTCATGTCGTGAGTTCCAAAACTCCGAAACGAATATTTTATTCACGTACTCTTCTCTTCATCTCTTCGATGGTGTGACCACCGGCTGAGACCACACACTTATGCATAAAGCACTTTCACGATTTCGCATTTCATGAATATGGAGATGAGGCATCTCGACTCTCCAAGTCTCGATCCCCAAAACCCTGAAATGGAGCTTATCTTAACTGACTCCTTCCCTTCTTGTGACCATCGGCGGTGACCATAGGCTGTGCCAAAAGGTGTTGTGAACTCATGATCTTCATCATCCCTGATCGACGGTCCACGATCTCGATGAATCAATGGTCCAGATATTTTCGTGATCTCACATCTCGTTGTTACTTAGATGGAGGCTCTCATCACTTCAATTCACTATGCGAAGCTCCAAAATGGAGTCAGATCAACGGTCCAGATCACACCTTGATCTAACGGCTACGGTTAACTCATGATTTCGCATATCGTTGTTCCTAAGATGAAGGTTCTCATCACTCCAAGTCGCGATAGGCGAATCTCCAAAATGGAGTTAGATCAATGGTCCAGATCATACCTTGATCTGAAGGTTGCGGTTAACTCATGATTTCTCATATCGTTGTTCCTAAGATGGAGGTTCTCGTCACTCCAAGTCGCGATAGGCAAAGCTCTGAGATGGAGCTTATATCAACGGTCCTCATTCTTGGTGATCTGACGGTCCTGATATTTTCATAATCTCACATCTCTCTAATCCTTAGATGTAGATTCTCTTCACTCCAAGTCGCGATAGGTGAGACTCCAAAATGGAGTCTTTGTGGTGCTCTGATCTTTCGCCAGGTGTCCTCCTGATCAACGGTCCATGACTATCCCCGATGGACGGTCATGATTCCTTCACAACTTTGGAGAGTTGGATGAATCTTGGACTTATCCACCTTGTATCTTCACCATATCTAACGGCTATTGAGCCTTCATAGATATCCTAGATCCTACGGCCCAGATCTTCTCACGATTTCGCCACTTTGTGATTTCGCAGCTTCGCAATTTTGTCCACCTTCGCGATTTTTCTGCTTCGTGATTTCGCCACTTTGTCATGTAATGAACATGCGGGTCCTCCCCGATCCAATGATGGATGTACCCCGCAATTAGATTGAATTCCCGAGATCTATTCTCATCTACTGCGTGCTACTCCTCTCTGAACTCATATCTGACGGTCATCGGGGATTTTAAATAAGATACAACATTCATTGTTTCTCCTCCTCTTCCATTATCACTGTTCTTGCCATCAATGACAAGATTATTCTCAACTGTAAACCTTCCAACACCCCATGGACCCTTAAGAAATTGTTTCTTTGCTACTCTCTTCAACTGCACAATACTCTCTTCACCCTCTTCAACCACATGATACTCTCTTCAACCGCACGATACTCTCTTCACCCTCTTCAACCTCATGATACTCTCTTCTATCCACTCCACCGATCTAAATCTATTTTTTGGATGGGTTTCTTTCAACTATGTTATCCACTCTTGCAATAGCATGGGAAACTCACTAAAGAAACTCTCGTGTATTTCTCTAAATATGTATCTCTCCAAGTACTGTCTTGGATTAAACCCAAGGCTTATATTATATTTGTGGGAAAAATCTAGTTCATGAACTATCAACCATCTTTCAATCTTTGCTTCCATGGGGTTCCAACTTAAAAACATCCCATTTATTAAACCCTCGTGCTATACTGCATGATACATCCCTCCCGATCTAATATTTTGAGTTCCAAATAGTAAGGGAACCATTGTTGGCTTTATGGGATGACCCAGGTTCTAACTATAGGATTACTAACAACCCCTTGACCATCAGCTCTTCTGGATACTAGAAGGAAAAACAATGCACAGAGAGCATTGCACAGTCTCACCCAAGATGGATTCAATGGGTGGTCGCAGGACTCAAGTGTCTGCAACCATGGGATGGGATGTTCTTCTCTCTTAGGGGAATGAAACATACTGGTTCTAACCCTTATGAACTATAATTTATTATGTAAATATGACTTAGGTTGGTGAGCCGGTAAAGTTGAAAAGGGGCCAGAGTGCCTAGGAAATGTAATACTTCATATACTTTAATAAAATACATCACTGACTGCAAGAACGACAAGGAAAAAAGAGATAGGGGGATATTATTCCACAAGAGAGGAGGATTGAGGGGCTAAGTCTTTTTATTATTATTTTATTTTACCCATAATTGATTCTATGGAGAAAAGGGGTTACATGAGCTTCTTGGGAGGGAGGCCATGTGGATCTTGTCTTAATGTAATTGTTTAAACATCCCTTGGGGGTTGTTTTGGGGTCGTTCTTCCCCTATATTTATTCTTACTCTTCTTCCCCTATGATCTAGGTGGATACGGTGGCCACCCACCTTTTCAAACTAGCTCAAAATAGTTTTCTGGCAAGTTTGGTAATTTACTATTTTTAGCAGTTTTTAACTTCCGGGGCCATTTTGAGGGCCTAAATGAACGTTTTTCTGGATTGAGGTTCTCAATGATATTCGAAGTATCTAATTGAGCCCCATAAATGAATCTCCTTGATGATACCTTTCCAACAAGCTATCGTCCACCTAAAATGGAGATCATATGCAAAAGTTACGACCTTGGGAAGTTAATGTACTAACTTACCCAAACAGGGCCCACATGACTTTTGGTGCTTCATTTCCTAGGGTTAGGTTTTTGGATGTCTAGGGTTTTTGACATTCTTGTTTATTGTAAAAATTCCTTCAGAGCCTCATTGTAATCATCTTCTTGCGAATGAGTGCATACGTCACATCTCTTCTTAGAGATAAGCCGCCACCATTCCAGCAAGCTTGTTTTTCGCTGCATTTTACAGTTTCAACTTATTTCCTTATTGAATAGAAAACCAATTTTAGTGTATATCTGTTATTTTGTGTTAAACACCTATTAATAATCTATATTCATTTTGTTCTTCTCATAAAATTTGGATCAGTGGTATCAGAGCGGTCTTCTCCTGGTCGTCTTAATGCATGTCCCCAACGAGGTCAGAGTACAAAGAGTTGGGTCTTGAGCTTGTTTCTCATGAGGACAAAATCTCTCGCACGCCCAAGAAACCTCTCATGGCAGGAGAAAATAAATATGAAGGGACATGGTGTCCTTTTAAAATGATTCTTGAGGAATCCCTCACGCAACAGAGGAATGAGATGATGGATAGTTTCGCGCAAATCCTTCGGCGACTACCAACAGGTGACACATCTTCTTCGAGGAGAGGCGTTGCCCCCTTCAAGGTACAAATAAAGTTCGATATTCCTATATTTGAAGGTCAGATAGATGTAGATGTTGTAGACAAGTGGTTGAATCTACTAGAAGGGTATTTTTCTATCCATAACTTTTCAAATATAGAAAATATTACTTTTGCACTCCTCAAAGGCGTTCCCCATGTCAAAGATTAGTGGGAAACTTTCTATGAGCAAAAGGAAAAAGAGGAACCCTCATTATTTATAATCACAACCACCTGGGAATCATTTAGGGATGCTATTAAGGAACAATACTACCTTTTCGGAAGTTATGACGATTTGTATACTAAATGGACCACACTACGGTAAGAAAGAGACCAAGCAGTGCCGGATTTCACAAATATATTCCATACCTTGCGCACCAAGATGGGTATGAAAGATTTAGAGAGAAATATGGTGCTCAAGTATCGTGGTGCTCTGCATAGATACATTCAGACCAAAATGAAATTTCTGGACATCTCATCCTTGGGCGTGGCCTACCAATATTCCATCAAAATCGAGCAGAAGCTCAAACAAAAGACTCAAAAATTTGGGCCTGGGAACCACTCATAGAAAAATCTCGGAAAGGGAGGCCCCAACCCACAGAACAAAGGACATAGAAAATATGGACAGTATTGGGACAACCAGTCCAAGCCACAAGAAAATAAGGACACTAGAAAGACAAAGAAAGATATCGGGATGTGGTGCGAATTCCATAAGATCCCTTGGCATAACACTGTTGATTGCCACTCAAAGAAGTTGTTGGTGGCCGAAGTGAAATCCTTTGAATCAGATGCAAGTTCTGACTCTGAGTCATAACTAGAAAGGGGAATATGGATCATTGATGTGGAACCCAGTGCCACCATTTCTACCACCAAGCTCCAACCTAATGAACTAGACGAGCCAAAAGAAGGAGAGTGCCTCTTACATTCACATTGTGGGTAAAAGGCACCCCTCTGCACTTCATCGTTGATAGTGGTAGAACAAAGAAACTCATCTCAACAAAGGACATCAAGTGGTTGGCTCTGCTGACAACACCATATCCACAGCCCTACACCATTGGATGGCTCCTCCAACAGTGTCGATTGTCGTATGACATCAAGCCCTTCAAATAAGAGGTATTGTGTGATGTTTCACCTCTCAAAGTTTGTGATGTTATTTTGGGCCAACCTTGTTTATGGAAATGTCATGTTGTATATGATTTTAGGCCTCATAGTGTTATTATTACTTTGAACAAAAAATTGTATAGGATACTTGAGGCAGTCCCACCTAGTGCTATTTCCTTGATCTCTGCTAAGTAATGTAGGAAGGTCATCTCTCAAATGGGGAAGTTTTTCTTCTTCATGATTCACTGTCAGAATGAGCGGAAGATCAAAGCCACATCTAGGGTCTCTGCGACTGACCTCTCCACACAATATAATCAAGTAGATAAGGTCATAGAAGAATATTCAAATATCTTCTCCTCACCTATCGGGGTACCTCTGCACTGCCAGTTCAAGCACCCAATCAATCTAACCCCCAGGGCACCGCTACCCAATGGGCCAGTCTATCACCGCTCTCTATTAAAGAATAAGGAGATCAAGCAATAGATATAGGAACTGCTCCATAATGGGCACATTCATCCCAAATCATCACCTTGAGGGAGTCCAATCATGTTGGTACTAAAGAAATATGGAACCTGTCGACTCTGCATTGATTATCGGGATCTGAATAAAACAACAGTCAGAAACCCATACTTGATTCCTCGAATCAACGACCTCCTTGATCAACTCACGGGGGATAAATACTTCAGTAAGATTGATCTGAAGTCTGGCTACCACCAGGTCTCGATAGAAAAGACAGATGTATGGAAGACCACCTTTAAGTCAAAGGACAACCTTTTTGAATGGTTGGTCATGCCCTTTGGTTTGAAAAATTCTCCAGCCACTTTCATGAGGATGATGGAAGATATTTTGCGACTATTCACCAATAATTTTGTAGCGGTGTATCTGGATGACATTCTCATTTACAATAATACTTGGGCCAAACACTTGCAGCATATTCGACAGGTTCTGTACACCCTGTGACAACACAAGCTATACTCCAACTTGGAAAAATGATCCTTCAGCATGGAAAAGGTCCATTACCTAGGCTACATCATTGATCAACATGGAATACATGTGGATCTAGCCAAGACCCAAGTCATCTATGACTGGCCAACCCCAACCATACTCACTCATCTTTGGAGCTTCTTGGGCCTTTCCAATTTCTACAGCAGGTTTGTGTTGGGATTCTCCCATATTGCATGGTCCCTTAGCCAAATAACCAGGGGTGGTGGTAAGGATAAATTTGTGTGGGGTCAGTCCCAAGAACAAGTGTTCAATGATTTGAAGCAACACTTGTGCTCATCCCCAATACTTTCACTACTAGACCTACAACAACCCTTTGAGATCGAGACAAATTCTTCAGACTATGTTGTGGGCATCGTTATCACTCAGCATGGCCACCCCGTGGCCTATCATAGTGATACACTATCAGATGTTTTTCGTAAGTACCCTACTTATGACAAATAAATGTAATCCATTGTGAAAGCCTGCCACCAGTGGAGAAATTACATTCTTGGGAAGGAGACAGTCATCCACACTGATCATAAGCCAATGTAGTTCATGCAGACACAAGAAAAATTTCAGAATGAAATCCATCAAAATTAGTCCACATACTTGTAGCAATTCCACCTCTACATCAAGTATAAAATAGGAAGCATCAACTGTGTCATTGATTGCCTCAGCAGACCACCAGTCGTGACACTCACCACGATGCTAGGCTCTTGCATCCATGAGACCTATGGATGGCCCCAACTCTATGAGATAGGCCTAGATTTCGCCACCACCTACCAAATGTTGGGTGCAAACACAATTATCGATCATTTCCATCTTCAGGATGGGTTGTTGTGTTGTCTAGGCCATATCTGTGTTCCATCAAGAAAGCGAGCGAAGCTGATCTGGGAAGCCCACTATAGTTGGGTGGCAGGACACTTCGGCATCAAAAAGACAGTGGTGATGCTACATAAACATTTCTACTGGCCTAAACTTCAACAAGATGTCAGCAAGTATATCAAGTCCCACACTGCCAGCACTATTGCCAAATCAACCACTGAGAAACCAGGCATGTACACCCCTCTCCCTACTCCTAACAGACCATGGGAATCCATCTCAATGGACTACATGTCGGGCCTCCCATCCACCAAGAAGGGAAATGCCTATGTTTTTGTGGTTGTTGATCGCTTTTCTAAGATGGGAATTTTGGTTGCCTACAAGAAGAGCATCACAATGGAGGCCATTTCCAAGATCTTCTTTAAACGAGTTTGGGTACATTTTGGAATCCCACAAACCATTTTCTCAAATCGATATAGTCAATTTCTCAACACATTCTCGTCGAGTCTCTGGTCATTGTTGGACACCAATCTCACCAAATCCATGGCCTTCCACCCCCAGACAGATGGCCAAATCGAGGTCATAAATCGAATGATTGTGCATATCCTTTGCATGTATAATTCCAAGCACCCTTGCACATGGGATGAGAGCCTTCCCTGTGTCCAACATAGCTACAACTGAGCCCTTCATAGCTCAACCAGCCACAACCCCTTTCAGGTGGTGTTGGGATTCCAACCATTGGGTCCCATAGATGTTGCACTTCCCCTTGCGGTCACCTCGACCGACTCATATCCTACTCCAACTGAAACTGACAGAGCCACCCGGTTCATTGAGAGGATCCAACACATCTTCCAATAGGTTCAGGATATCCTATAGAATTCCAATGACAAGTACAAGCAACACCATGATCAACATCGAGTGCCACATAAGATTTATGTGGGCAACAAAGTTTGGTTGCACTTGCAGAAAGAACACCTTACAGGACCCCATCAGAAGATTCACCCACTCTATTATGGGCCATACACCATCACCAATTCTATGGGGGATAATTATTTTGATCTCAACATTCCTCCTTTCCTTGGTCTGCACTGAGTGTTCAACGTGGATCTCCTTCTCCCTTATTTCCCACCATTATTGGACACCTCATAAGTAGAAGAACAACTGGCACCAACAAAGCTCAACCCCGACTGCATACAATAGGAATCCAAAGATCATATTATGGACACACAGATCAAGGGCACTCGACAACAAAGTATCTAGCTTTATCGAGTCATCAAAGCAGGGCAGCTCCTGCACCAAGGCAAGTGGCTCACCCGGGGCCAAATTCAACATAAATTTCCTCATCTGATGGGGGAACTCAAAGAAATGGAGAAAATTTCTTCCTAAGGAGGGAGGATTGATCTAGGTGGATATCGGTGGCCACACACCTTTTCCAACTGGCTCAAAACAATTTTCTGGCAATTTTGGTAATTTACTATTTTTAGCAGTTTTTAACTTTCGGGGCCATTTTGAGGGCCTAAATGAACGTTTTTCTTGATTGAGGTTCTCAATGATACTCAAAGTATCTGATTGAGCCCCATAAATTAATCTCCTCGATGATACCTTTCCAACGAGCTATCGTGCGTCTAAAATGGAGATCGCATGCAAAAGTTATGACCCTGGGAAGTTGATGTACTAACTTACCCAAATGGGGCCCACATGACTTTTGGTGCTTCATCTCCTAGGGTTAGATTTTTGGATGTCTAGGGTTTTGAAAATTTATGTTTATTGTAAAAATTCCTTTAGAGCCTAATTTTAATCATCTTCTTGCGAATGAGCTCAGTCGTCACATCTCTTCTCAGAGATAAGCCACCACCATTCCAACAAACTTGTTTTTCATTGCATTTTACAGTTTCAACTTATTTCCTTTTGAATAGAAAACCAGTTTTACTGTATCTCTGTTATTTTGTGTTAAGCACCTATTAATAATCTATAGGCATTTCATTCTTATCATAAAATCTGGATCACCCTGGTTTGTTTTGTTCCCTTGTTCTTTTTTCCTCTTCACTCATTGTTGCTAGTTCGTATGCTCTTGGGTTGAGCATGGAAATGAATGGCAGGAAGAGGAGAGACATTGATGAATGGTTGTAATAATTATTGATCATTTTTGGAGGGAATGGATGCCTATGTGCATGAGCTTGATGGCATTTTGGATAGAACTGCCCACAAATGCAAGTCCTGAGAGTCCCAACAGGGAGATTCTTAACCAAAAGCCCTAGAGCCTTGGAAGGAGATGGACAACCTGAGGGAATGCGTGGCAGAGTAGGGGGTCCATTCTATTGGTGTTGTGCAAGATAGGTAGAAGAGAGAGGCCTATTAGTTATGAGATTGATGATAGTTTAGATTGAATTTTCCACAACTAAGAGTCCTTGGAGTTTACAGTAGAGGAATTTCATAGTACTACTGTGTGTTTAGAATTGGCCTAGGACTCATACTTGTGGATTCATAGCCATGGCTCAAGGGTGACCTACTCTTGAGAGTAAATGAACATCAGTGTCTATGGTTGGGAGGAACGTCCTTGGTTTGCATCCATTTGGTAAACGTTTACTTGAAAAGATAAGTGCTCTCTCTATTTTCTGCGTAATGTTTATTTCCGTTGTGTATTTAATTATCTCTGAGATATGTATTTTTAGTGTGCCTTTCTGCTGGCTATTTGTTGTGCATGGAACGTTGTTTATCCATTTTATGTTTTGGAATGGATATTGATTAATGCATGTTGTGTGCATGCTTCTAACATTGTTGAGAAGTCCTTTTTTTTCGAGATAAGATCAGAGAACTGAATCTTGGGACTATAGCGTGCCCCACCTGCTGGTGGTTGGGTGTGTTGCAGCCAAATATAGTGGATTATCCCAGCCTGTGGGTGGTTGGGTATGTTACAGTTTGGTATCAGAGATTCTAGTTGAAACACCGAGCTGGTATGAGCCATGTATGTTGGTCATAGTCTCATGGTTGAGATCAAATTATGACCTCGAAGTCAAAAAGCTTAGGAGGAATGGCATTGCAGATTTTGCGCAGGAACTAGAACGTCAGAGATCCTTTGTAAGGGACCGAACGATTGTGACCATTCCTTTCGAATTCAATAGCGATCACCACTATGGAATAAAGAGAGATATAGGATTATTGGATCAGAGGGAAGGTGAAAAAGGGTCGTCCGATGAAGTTGAAGCAAAGGTTAAGTCACAACCGTCATATCTCATTGGAGAGAAATCGACGATGGGGAGGCATTGCAGGGATTAAGAAGAAAATTAACATTTCTGCAATTTGTGAGCCTGCAATCACTCAGGATCATTGATCTTGCTAGATAAATAGATCAATGATGGATATCGATCCTTCTATGAATGAGCATCTTTGCATTGCAGGGATCAGGAAGGAAATTAAATTGCGAGCAAGTTGCGAGCCTAAAATCACTCAGGATCGTTGATCTTTCTAGATCAACAGATCAACGGTGGATATCGATCCCACTATGGAAGAGCATATTTTCTTTGTGGAGATCGGAAAGGAAATTAAAGAGTGAGCAAGTTGAGTCTCCGCAATAGCTCATGGCCATTGATCTTTGCAACAATATCTCCCGAAGTATTGAAGTCCATAGTTAATATGGACCATCTAATAAGGGAGACACATGTCGACAGATTGGTCAGTTCGAGAATTCAGATTTCAGGAGAATTGGAGTGTGATAGTGTGGAAACTCCTGAATCTCGAAGAGTCGAAGTGGTGGGGAATGATGACATCACCTGGAGGTGATGTGGACCCAAGAATGCAAGTGTAAAATCTTTCAAAGCCCAAAATTTTGAAGTGACATGACTCACGGACGTCACCTGAGATGACGTGGAAACATAGGATGTGTGCTACATGTCAGTGAGTTTTGAACCTATGGAGGATTGAAATGTCAGTTAGAACATGAGATGTGTCACCCACCTGATTGGGCCATGTGTCCACTTCTAGTATTTCACCACGTGGCGACATATAGTGCAGTCTGGAGACTAGGCACTCCGGAGGAAAAAGATGTGGTAGTTTGCATTAGGTCAAGAACTCCCAAAGGCCCGAATGTCGGAGTACATATCGACCATTGATTCTAGAAGACACACGACAATAGATATTGTAGTCTGGAGACTTGGTACTATGGGGGTTTTCAAGTCTATAAAAGTGAAAAATGTTGAAGCCCAAAGTCGCGAAGGCACACAGACCATTGATCTAAGATCCCTTCGGGACATTTCTCAACTGTTAAATAAAGTAGTGGAAGGATGGCATAAGAACTTCAACATATATCACTCCGGGAATTTGAGTGACTCGATACTTTAAATGGTCCGAAGTCCCGGAGTAGCGAATTCATGCGGTCCATTGATCTCAGACCCTCTGTGAGTTCTTGTGACTGTTGGATCCAGCAGAGGGAGAAAAGGTAAGTAATTCAGAGGATTTCCACTATGGGGAAGTGGAAGAATCGGGAATGAAAATATCCTGGAGCACCGAATTTCTGAATTGGTTGAGCGACATCCGTCTCAACGTCTGATTAAGTCATATCCATTGATCTCGTTGAAGCCTCCAGATGGGGGTAGGACCATCCTTTCGGTGGGAGATTAAATATCAACCATCTGTTTTTTCTAGTGGAGTTATTAAAGGCTTCGGAGAAGTGCAACTTCATGGGAAAACAAAAGTTGACAGGGGAAAACAATCGAAGGACGAAGTCTAGAGGACTTGGTTCCAGTGCTGGTCTCATGATAAGGTAAAAAGGGCTTGGAAGTAAACCATCCCTCAGACTTGGTGTTCGTGGAAGATATTGTGTAGAAAAACACAGAGAAGGGCCCTAAAGGGTGATTAAGCCCATGGTCACATGGAAATTGGTTTGAAGGAAGAACCTTTGCAGTTTTCAATTTTCTGTATCAGCTCAGGGGGCTCAAAGTGGTTTTTCAGGGAGCCCTAACTTTCATCTTTGATATCTGATTGGGGAAAGAGTATAGTCGTTGGAAAGATGATTCAGATGAGAATGACCTGGAATCATACTATTTTTGAATAATTTTTATAATATGAAGATTGATATAATTTTCTTCATAAATTAAACATAAAAGGTACCTGTAAATTTAATTGATGATTTTGTATAATATGTATGTAATATACCAGATACAAAAAGTATGTAGAACATAAATAAANAAATCTAATTTTAAAGACTAGCTACAAAATCTTGTGATTCTGTAGCTGGTCTAAATCAAACATAGAATCGTTTTAAAACCAATTCAAAACTCAATTAATTAAATTCAAACTGTTAACAATTTTTTATTACTAATTAGAAACCAAACAAATCATTAAAATTAACACTTGTATGGAAATTGAACAAAATCGTGATCAACGGAATGATAACAGAGGTGGATGCACTGTGTGTAATTTGTTATCGCCAATCCGAGGTAAACAAAATCTCTCATATGATTCGACATCAATGAAATTATTTCCATTAACCAACTCTAATCGACACAAATAGTTTATGCTGCTTCAGCCATCGACACAATCATTGTCGAATCCAAACGAAATCAATAGGATCATTTTTCAAATTGATATAACTGTATTAAACATATACAAACGATCATGCTATTTGCAAATCAAATCAAAACTTGTATGTAAATCGAAACAAATGAAATCGTAATTGAATTAATCAGTTGATAACAGGATATGTGGGTTTTTTCAAACATTTGTTATTTCCAATTGGAGGCAGACAAAATCGATTGACAGTCAACAAAATCATCACTTGAATTAATTTCATAATGAACTATTGGCCGAGTTTTTCACATGAATTCAACAGAGACAAGATATGTCAATCTGAGCTTAACAAAATTGTTTTTGAAAATCAAAACCAACAGAGCAGCATCAAACCTATTTTGGATACCAATCCAACTCATATAAGCAATCGTGCTAACTCAAGACACGCAACAATCAAATCAAAACGAATCGAAACAGTCTGGTTTTGACATAATCGTTATGAATCAACACAACTCCACGATTTTAGCGAAGAGATATTTTTCACAGGTCTAATGTAGTCCAAATCCAAACGAGAATGTTGATTCAATATAAAATAGAGTCGTTTTTTTTTTAATTTAATAGACTACATCATATTTATCAAACTGATCCCTAATAATGATGCATTACAGTCATAAAGGATCATACCAATTCAATCCTACGAAATCAGAGGAACAGAGTTGATTCAAAACACAAACCAAACCAAATAAAAAACCAATCAATTTCTAAACTGGGAACGGCAAAAACGCATAACCAAATCGTCAATATATTTGAGTTTAGTAAAATGAATCTCCTGTACAGGATCCACAACAAAATTGTTTAAACTATAACAGAATCATTTCGAATAAAAAAAAATAGAGCCAATTTGGAAACAAATTCAATCGGTTATAATAATCCAAGCCAACTCACAAAGAGAAACTAATATTTGAAATTCATACCCGATCAATCAGAAAACAACTTTGATTATGATAGTTTGGAATTGACGAAGGTTGTTGTCGATTTGACATTCCTGAAGACGATCGAACCAGTGGTTTTTTGTTTCTTGTCATCATCTTGAATCTTGTCCCTTTCTCTCGACAACACTGTAACTTGGTTCTCTAAAGATTTGATCTTCGACTACAATAAAGGGACGTCAGTGTAATAACGCTCCAGCCACACATTGCATTGGATGCATGATGTTTGCTCAGGCTTCAAATTTGCAGGCGAGGGTTTGTTTAAATCACTGAGGGTTTCATTATGTAGCTTGATTCCTGGGTAATTAGGATTGTTCTTTAGGCATGGGGGTAAATTAGAAACATAGTCATAGGGTTGCTCGAAGCATAAGCCATGGGAAAAGGGGTACTCTTCAGCCAGGAAACACTCGATATCGGAGTCCAAGTCCTCGCTTAGAACTATGGGATTTTGGTCGATGTTTGGCTTAGGTTTATTCCGAGCAAGTCTCGATATCAAACGAGCATTATTTTTACCCTTGTTGTCGACAGTAGGATTACCCTTGACCTTCTTACTCATAGGATTATTGATAGCCTCAATCTTGTTTGCTATGATGTCGGGTAGGTCGATGTAGGGGCAGACTGAGGGTTTGGGAGGGGGTAGCAGGACATGAAATGGCACGAGTGGCCTGACCACAGTCTCACTAACCACGACTTTATCGATTTGAGCAGACTCTGAACCAGCAAAGCCATTTCTAGACAGAAAGGATTTCCAATTATCGCCATGAAGATTTAAATGGTGGACAACGATGAGTCTAATCAAGACATGATGAAACAAGCTGCTATCAGCCTTCTTGCGTTTGAACCTCTTAGCCATCTTGTAGAGACTACACAAGAAGTAATGCGGCATGTTCAAAGGATAGCCCATGAAATTCATCAACAACCGGAGGTGATAGAGAAAAACCAAGCCATACCGACCTTCACAGGTCACAAATTGTTTAACCATTATCAAAAGATCATGCCACCTGGGTTTAAGGGTGGAAATAGGCATACGTTTATCACAGGAGACAACCTTCCTTGATATGAATAACAATGGCCATGGTACCTCATCAACTTTGGAGTTTTTAAACCATCGCTGGCCCATGGCTAGTAGTCATGTAGTAGAGCTTATGAATTCTTCATTGAGTTCAAGCTGAATGTCACCTACTTTAGCCCTACACCCATCAAAGGTAAGGGCGAATTTCTGGGAAACAAAAATATTGAAGCCCTCGAACCTCTGTATAAACGTGAGCCAACCACTATCTTCTAAATATTTACGGGCATCATCGAACAGTAACAGAGCTTGAATACCATTGGGCTCTATGCACACCACCGGTGCCATAGATAGAAGCACACGGTGAGCGAGGTGAACGAGCCAGGGTTTGAACACAACATACGCAGGGGTAGAACGTTCACAGGCTTCCCCGAAACTAGCGAAGGTGAACCAAGATAGGGGAAAAACATTTATGACATAATGTGTGAAGGTGGTGGAGGTATTTCGGCCCATGCAGAATAGTCATTACCCGTAGTACAACCGTCGACGCTTTTATCTATGCATATCACAATGCATAGGTGTTAAAAACTATGCCATTCAATCTACCAATGAAAACTATGGTAAGTGGATTAAACATTTGCGCGAACCATAGTTTTGCCATAGCAATAAATCGAAATCGCACCAAGGGTTTTATTATATGAGAGATGTGTTGTATGAAACGATTTATACAAAGGGTTTAACCATAACACCAATGCGTTTTCATGAAACCAATGATCAAAGAACATATAAATCAAATCACCAATGCATCACAAACGCGATCAAAAGAATATCATTACAGTCTTGTAAAACGAAGTCATATTAACAAATAAAAATGCCAAATGAATAGGGATCTTGGAGTCTCGTCAATCATATAATGATAAGTAAATTGGAAACACAATGGGCATATTGATAAGAAAGATCGCAAAAATCCAGTGACGATTTTAATGTGATTTCGAAAACCAAGTTTTCACACTTGCAGTCGTGAAAACAAGAACAAAGGTAAGTGTGTAGATAGCGCAAGAGTAATAGTGTCATTTTATTCAATGATTGCGACGAAAATCAAGGTTTGCAAAACACTGGTGTAGGAGCTTACAAGGACAATATAAAAATGTGAATTGGCTGCCAACAATGGCGAAACACTGTTAGAAGCAGTTATCTATGCCAAAAGAACAAATTCAGATTGGGATAATGAGAAAAAATTCTAACTCAAAAATAACAACCAGAAAATCATGTAAACATCATCATTTACCAAATATTCCAGCA
>JZKD02S1774498.1:14192-24883 GCA_000966675.3 Picea glauca
GTCCGTGGCTGTTTAGGCTGGGACGTTTCTGCTTCTGTATCCATTTCCGCTCGCAGGCCTTGCTCCCTGGCTAGAAGTTGCTCCCTTATCTGCGGCGGCGGTTCAAAGGTGGGTCATCTTGCTCTGGCACCGGCTTTGTCGTTGGCCGCCACATTGCGGTAAGAGGGGGGTTTCCCCCCCTCCCCCTCGCCCATGTCTGTGTATCACTTGCCCACGAATGATCTGGTTCGCGCCTGCCTGGATGCTGCGCCTGGTAAGGAGATCTTGCTGCGACTGCCTATGCCGTGAGGGTGTTAGGGTTTCGCATCAGTCGCCATGCGAGAGATGGCAACTCCATAGCAATTATTGCAACCACATATGGCAATGGGCTTTCCAAATATTCACAATGTTATCTAAGTTTGAATAACATTTTTAAAAAGTTAATATTTATTAAAATCTCATATTTATTATTCAATTTTTGAATGGTCAAATACTTACCCCCTTCAATTATGCAAGACTTTACCCTTTTTCCCATATCCCCTATCATTCTCCCGAGTCTACCTCAAAGAGAGGAAACCAAATTTATCTCTTTACTACTATGATCTTCGCCCATCATTCCCATGAGTCCCGGATTGGAAAAGAAGAAATACGGGATGAACCAACTTGCTAGTGGTTGAGAGTATGCAAGCAAATATTAATAGTGATTTATGATTCATTCAAAACAAAGATAAGTGAACTAGGGACTTCGTAAATTTTTTAATTGGTGGTAGAAAAAGTTAATGTCATGTAAAACATTGTGGGTGTCACGATTTTTTTTTTTAAGAAGGTTATGGTAAAAGTTAAAAATAAGAAAACTCTAAAGGCATATAGAGTTTTACATATTCATATAGATATATGATTATATGTGGGCATGATTTTATGTTTTTACGTTAATTACATAATGTAAAATGTCCATGAGTTAAATGCATAAAAATAAATTGTGAGGGTGAGAGTGAGGGTGGAGGAAATGTATTAATATTAATATATTTTTTTCAATATTTATTTCACTCCACCCTCGTTTAGGTGGGATAATAGTGGAGGAAATGAATTAATATTAATACATTTTTTTCACTATTTTTCCCACTCCACTCTCATTTAGGTGGAGGAATAGTGGGGGAAATGTATTAATATTAATATATTTTCTTCACTATTTTCCCCACTCCACCTTCACCTGTGAGTGTGAGGATGGGGTGGGGTAAATATTGGAGAAATGTATTAATATTAATATATTTCTCCAATATTTCTCCACTCTCACCTTTAGTTGTAAGGGTGGGGAAATAAGGGAGGAAATATTGAAGAAAATGTATTAGTATTGTTTATACTAAGTTTAATAATTTAGTTTTAGTAGAAAACAAAATTTTCGGTACTCTAGTGTAATTATAATTATGAAAAGAAAAGAGTGTAAATTGGTGCCTAGTCAATGTGGTTGGGTTATAGTTGGTTGGAGTTGATACGTATTTGACAATAGTCATATTAATAGTGTATAAATTATAGAGTGTCATCAACAGTCAGGTCCAATGTCTAAAGAGTCATGGTCATGCAATTGGAATCATAAATTGAGTCATAGTTAGAGTCATGTTTCATGTATATAGATTTGGAACTCTAGAAAAACAAAGAAGAGTTTGGAAGTAAAGAAGAGTTTGGAATCCAGAGGGTAGAGAAGTGGTAGTGGTAGGTTAGTGGAGTGTAAAGTAAGTACCTTACATTTGACAAAGGAACCAACCCTATGAAATGTGTTGTGTAGGGAAATAGGGTGAGCCAAAATGAAGACTCACTAACTACACAAGCACCTACCAAATTGAAGATGGAAGCTAAAAGAGTAATAAGACCTAGGATGTCATTGCACAATGGATTCAAGACGAAGCAAGAATTTGGGATCAGGGGAGATGTTCGAAGGCCTATTAGGGCATGTAAACTTTATTATACATTGTATTAATATAATAACCTAAGTACATACATGAATATAAATGTATAAGTCTAGTAAATGAAAAACGTATAAGAGAACATAACAAAATACTCTTGATGAATGAAGAAAAATTGTTTGGGTAACCTTCCCATCTATTTGTGTTTACTATCTACATGTATAGCCACAATGTAGTCCTTTTTTAGTGTGTGTTGAAACCCTAGTTCAAATATATGCACAAGGAGTAGAGACAAAAAAAAGACATACATTTTTCCATTGTTTAGGTAAGGGGATCTAAGAACCATTATGGACATAAAAGGTTTTCTTCTTCCACATTTATCATGGCGGGTTTTTTTCCAAACATCATCTTGAATTCACTTTTCGTATCAAATCCCTTCAATACTTTCTCTCCCAACTCTAATTCCCCAACGTGTGCTCATATAGGACTCACCTTTACCATGCAATAACTTTGGTCTATCCTCTAATTTCCCTTCATGTGCATGGGAAATTGTGAACATCCATTGTATTTTTTCCTCTTTACTCCCAAAATAAACTTTGATTGATTTGTTTCTGTGCAGTTTTGAAAGTCCTTGGGAGACTATTAATTTGCCCCCCCTTCAAAACCCTTCTAGAAACCTTGAAAGTAGCCTAAAACCTTCAAAACCCTTCCAAATAAATCTTGGCCATCATTTTGGAGGTTTGGGTTTTAGTTTTCTCATCTATTCCAACCAACTTCCCAAGGGTATTTCCAATAAGAACAAAATACTCTCCTTCCATAGCTCCATTCACAGAGTTGGAAACTTGACCCAAACAATACAAACATTACTCTTTCTCTAAGAGGGTCAAAACAAGGAGACCACTACTTTAAAGATGGATATGTATTGTTCCAAAACCATGGTTTATTTCAGATGGTTTCCCCATATTTACCATATTTAAAAATAAATTATCCATACTTTTGTTGGTAAATTAAATGACAGAGAATATCCTTGCACTAACCACCAACTCTTGTATTCCAAAGAATTTTCCTACAAATCCATTTCTTTGTAGTGAAGAATTTGGTCCAAGTAAATATCTTCCCTAAATACTAATTTTAGCCTCTCCCGTTTCATATTTACCCCCTTAACCTTCTTCCTTCAAACCCTATTGATGTCACCAACCCTCTCCTTGGACAAATTCAAACCCAGATCTAAAACCCTAGTAGGTTTGCCATCACATAAATATTCCATAGAGATATTTGATCTTGCTTCACAGATAACGAATGCCGGTAACTATGAACATTTAAGGCTAGAGAGTCTTGTCTTGACATTGAAGCACTATGATGGGGTTTCGAGACAACAAGGGGTGTATGAGTTTTGGCATCGGGAGAAATCAATAATGGTGTTGAAACCCTCAGCTAATCCCTTGGTTTAATCCCATCTACCCAATACAATGGCAGAGAGGATCATTCTACCTCTATTCTCTGCATTCACTACCCACCTAAGTTATCCTCCAAGACCTTCCATTTTTGTGTGGATATAACCCCATTGTTTAACCTAGAAAAAAACTCCACTAGGTTCTCCATGTGCCGCATAAAAAATAGCCCCCAAAGGAGCTCAAGGTTCCATGACCTAATCTAACTTTGAAAATAGCTTGTAGAAGGCCTTATTTACCTTATTCGAATGCCTTTATATCATTTGATCCATCACTTTTGACTTTAAATACGCTTGTGACCATTACCAAATTTGGAAAAAACCAAAGTCATGAACCTATGATCCCTTCCTCATTAAGTTTATGAGTTTTTTTAAATCTTTTAAGAAATCCCACTTATGTATAACTTTTATAATCTTTGATAATAACAAAATCAACAATTTTATTTATAATTTTAATTATAAAATTTTGTATTTAAATGAAACAACTAACAATTTCATTTAGAATATGTTTTAATTCATTTAGAATATGTTTAATTATTATCCTTTAAATTAAAAAATAAAATAAAAATTATTTAACTAACAATTTCATTTAGAATATGTTTAATTATTATCCTTTAAATTAAAAAAAATAAAATAATTATTTAAAATAAATTGATAAATATTTTAAATAAAACTTCTTATGATCTTATTTATTTATTTATACCACGTTTAAGCCCATTTAATTCACAACATGTACAACCATTGTTGGGCAATGCAACCTTTCCCAAATTTAAGATATAATGCACAATCAAAAGGTTAAAACATAATATTAGTTATGAAAGTTTATGGTGATAAAATCAATATAGTAGTCAATTATTTCATTGAATTTAAACATTCTCATAAAACACTAACTTAGAGCATTTTTCCTAACATAATCAAAATTTTATATAATTATGGTAATAAATTTATGTATGATTTAATTAGTTCACAGAATTGATATCCTCTCATTAAAACACCTACAAAATCTTACCAACTAAAAAATCAATCACAACTCTTTAAAACCTTATTCCAATCTATTATCTATAAAATATTAGAAGACCTTCCAACTAAAAAACCAATCAAAGACCTTCTAACTAAAAAAACTAATAACTCTTTGAAACCTTATTCCAATCTATTATCTATAAAGTATTAAAAGACCTTCCAACCAAAAAAAACTAATCAGACCTTCCCAACAAAAAAACCAATCACAACTTTTTGAAATCTTATTTCAATCTATTATCTATAGAGTATGACAAATATGGTATGACATTAACAACTACAAATTGTTGTGACATTGATTTTAATAAGTAGTATTAGTTAAAAAAAAAACTTTCGTCTTCGAGATATTTAAGAAACTTAGTTTTTTAATTTATACCGATCTTCATACTCTTTAAACTTGCCTTGGAAAATGGTTTAATCTTCTCAAAATAGGGGAGGTTCACTTTATGAAAATATATAGTAATGATTATGAAAGCCAATTTTGATGAATACATAGGGGTGTTTTTTATTAATTTGTTGTCACTTCATAATTTTATTGAATGTGGGAGGAAAACCACAGAGGTAACCTTCAAACTAACTTTAGGTTTAGAATATGGCCTTTCCAAGCTAAAGAGGGCTCTCTCACTGTAAATTAGGCTCAATGGCTAGATTTGTAGGTAAATGACAAGGTTTATAGATGTGGTGGCAGAGCTGAAAAGGAATCCATTGGGCATGGAGTCAATGGTTAATGATAAATCAAAGTGAAAAATTATTGGTTAATGAGTAATTATGTGATAAGGGCAAGATAGCTAATGATCTCTGGTTTTCAAGCTTGTTGTAGTATGGTGGGAGAAATTAGGAGTACAATCCATCAAACATAAAGTATCTATCAGGGATGAATTTTATATTTGACTTTAGAGTAAGGTAGTGAAATGCTTAACCGTTATAACTCAAAGCATATGCATGACTTATGAATTACATAAACTCAATCAAGCATGAAGATTATACAAAAAATGATTAATTGCAGAAAGAGAAACACATTAACAAAGAAAGGAACACATCACCAGAGAACATAAACACATGAATCCTTGAGATGAAAAGCTATGTGCTTCTTGTATTGATCACTTGCCTTCAACATCGAAAATACTACAAAACAAAGAGGTCTTTCTCCTTCTCCCACTCAAACCCATTAGACCTTTTTCTTCATTCAATATATAGAATTACATCATATCTGAGCCTAAGGAGGTCGAAATACTTCCTTATCTAAATATAGGAAGAGGTTACAACAGCTTAGGAAAGAAATAATTACAAAATCTGTCCATATCCTACTTTCTAGGATTTGGTTTTTGACCCACTAAAAATATGTTAAAATATGATTTGATTACATGATATGATGAAAAAACATATTATATTTAACATCCAACTTAGATTTGGAGCTGATCTGGTCGATTGGATAGATATCCCCACGAATTTCCAAAAATTCTAGAACTATGTCCACTTTCGCAACGAACTTTCGCTGCGAAACTGGATTAAAAATTCTACAACTGATATTTTTGCCTTTTCTCCCAAATGATGAACTGGGTTGGTTGGATTTTTTCCCATTAATTTTATATGATTATGATGCATTTCCACAACCCCGGATGGGGTGTTAGTTGGAGACAGGTGTCCAAGTGGAGGGGATGACGCCTTCCAGCACAATACTAGCCACATGACCGACGCATGCACCTCCCCTCCTCCCACACTATGAAAATGTGCATCCCTCACTCCAACTAGAGTGCCATTAATTGTTCATGTGCACTCCCCCCTGTCTCCTCGTCCGATCTATGGAGAAGTATTTATGGTGGTTACCTTTGCACGTGTGAGTCTTCCCTATCCAAAACTATTCATATCATGTTGATCCTCGTTTGGTCCATCATTTCTTCCTCTTCCCAACAGATCCGCCACTCGATCTTCATTCCTCCTTGGTTTTCACTTTTTTCATTAGCCAACTCTATGTGCCTTCATACCTTCTTTTCGCTTCGGTCATGCCTCGAATTCGAGGGAAATCCAAGCAGGGCTCGACTTAGCATCAAAACAGGCCTCACATGTCCATCCAGCCTCAGCCTTCCCCAACACCTTCATACAAATCTCCTCCCTCTTTACCTTCCTCCTCTGGCCAGTCCTCTCAAAACCAAAGTGACCTCCCGCCTTTGTCCTTGTCTTGGCCCCGTCGATTCGAGTGGTTCGACCTCCTGAGGAATTCACTGGGTTTCACTCTTGACCCATTACCGGACCTAGCCTCTTCCTCGCAACCTGCCTTGGTCATCCCACCAAGTTCACCCGATAATTCAGCTCTGGAGCCACCACTAGGGCATCCACTCCCTGTCCTGTCTCCTCTGGAAGACACCTATGTCCACCGGGAGAAACCACCAGACCAACCACATGTTGACGATTGAAAACACCAACGTAATTTCGCCCGCAAAGTGTTTCTAATCCTATTATTATATAAGACTAAATAATGCTAGTAGGTGGGACCCCCTTGAACTTTTGAAGATCGGGTCTATTCATTTTCAATGTTATGATGATGCGCTACAAAGTTACATGGTTGATGAGGATATGGTTGGTATTGATATCAATTAAGTTTTGAGACATTGTCCCTTCATGATACTACAACATGCTATTCATTCATGGTATTTGTTCTTCTCGCTTGTACAACATAAATGTTAGTGAAAATTATAGAAAGGCATTTTGAGGAAAAGTAAATACTATATCTAATGCAAAAAAAAAAAGGATACCTAGCTCTACATACTTGTTGATACTAGATAGTGGTTAAGTCCTAGCTAACCAAAAAATGGCTATGAAATATTGTTTAATTACATTTTTTATATATGCATATGGTGGAAATTTTGGTGGCGCACTTTGGCAAGGTGACAATGCAATGGCTATGCATTGATTAATGGGATCAGTGGCTGACTTACATGTGTTATAACGTTGGTGGCTCATGGAAGTGATGGCTTGCGTTTTTATGGTGATTATGTTATGTTTCGGTTAAATATTTGATGATGACTGTTACACATTATTTTGGTCACTCTGATGATGACCCTATAGGCATGTGTTTAGGCTCTCAAAAAAATCTTTTACATGAGAAAAATGACTAAGTTCTTCCCCTACAAGGCATATTTTTAGAATGATGCCGCAAGATGACAGTGGTACACAGAGCATAAATCCTTGATTTCCACAAGCTGCTCTATGCCTGGCTCATGGGATTTCCATATGTTGCTATATAGGCAGGGTGTGGCGACGTTTGAAGCTAGGAAAAGGAAGAAGTTTCACAAAGTTTCTAGAAGGAGAATCTTCTAGAACGTGAGGTGACATCTGTATGGTTGTGGTCTTACTGGCTTCTCTAATTTGGTGGGATCATCCTCATCCTTGTAACCACTCCATCTTCTCCTATATCATGATGGGTTTCTCATGGAAAATGTTAAGAAATATTGAGCAAAGAATTGCTGGAAGAATAGGCTGAAGACTGTGTGAAGGATCTTGTTACAACTGATGCTTGTGGCCTCCAGTTGTCCATCAAGATTTTGTGGACTATCTTCATACAAATTTGGAGCAAGTGTATGTGTGTGTTGGAACAAAGGACCATCGAAAGGGAACTTGCAACATCAAGGAAATTTGGTTGTATTTTCCACTTTTACTTAATATGATACGGTGACATGTTTCTTTCCCATAAAATCATTAGTGTTTTATTACATGACTCCTTGATCACATTTTTAGGTTTCGATTGAATCTACAATTGTTGCTTTCACTTTGGTTGGTTTGTGTCATTACAGATATGATCTCACAAGAGCACCGAAGCAAAGCAGGGACAACAGAGATATAAGGAAGCGATATCTAAAGGTATGTCATATATTCCTTCTTTGGTAGTAAATTCAATGGCAACAACTTAGGGAAAGCGTCATGTCCTGTCTTGTTTTGTTCTAGATCTAGGTGGATCTAGGGAGATTAGTTTATGTCTGCATTCACCGATTTATCCAATAACCAAATTGATGACTCCACTGGGGAATACGACTTGATTGTGGTTTTTTGTTGGCCATTTTCTTTTAACCTATTCTTTTTACTTGAAATCAGTCCCTGAGTCTGTGGGAGATCCATGCAGACTCTATAGATTTCAAAGTCCACTTAGATCCTTTACCCTCTTCTCAAAATTTCTTTATTTACAGACACTTCCGCACTGTACCCTATACGTAGCCTACAGAAACCTTCAATTTTCGCGCCTTGGTTGTTTGCTTCAGTGCGAACTTTCCACACCCTATCTATTTCTGGTCTGCGAAAAATCTTGATTTCCGCACTGTAATGTGTTACTAGGCTACGACGACGCCTCTTAAATTTTTTGAGTTGAGTTTTAGCCTCTGTTGATGCCTAGTTTCACTTTAATCAACTGGGAGGGATTTTTTATGCCAACCCTTGACTATTTTTTGGAAGTTTAACTTGTTGTTGATTGGTTTTGGAGATCGAATACCTCTCTTTTAGTCTTTTCCCAGTTTTTGTCTTTGATTTTTTATCGACACGAATATAATCTCTGAGCTTGTATCTGAGTGCTTGTTCGATTAAAAGTATTTGATTGGATTCAACATTTTGGATTGATTACATGTTTTGGATTGCTTGATGATTGGGAATTCATTTTTCATTTATATTTGAAGAAACACTTTCTTGTCATTTTTTACTTTTATCTTCATTGAAAGTTTGATTTGGGTGCTTGTTGAGTGTATAATTTTTCTTGGATTACTTGTCCTTTCTTCGTCATACCCCTGATCTGGTTTTAAGAAGGAAGAATTTAAAGTCACTTATTCTTTTAAGTAATCATATATAAGGAAAGTCTATTGCATCCAAAAGAAGAGAACATTGAGAAACTGCATTGTTTTTGGTTGTTTGCATTTGTGTCCATTTAAGAAAAAGAAAGTATATTCCATAGCTTACATCATTCTAGAAATACCTTCTCCCTGTTGTAGATAGAGTTCATTGAACGAAAATTTTCATCATTCATTTATATTTGCATATTATTGGGTCAAGGTCTCACACAACATTGGTTTCATTCCCGTCTCCCTCTTGAGTAACAACAACTTTAAAATAAAAACATTGCGAAATATAAAAATCAATTAGTAACTTTTATTTTCTAGGGCTCTTTTACACCAACATTAGGTAGGCTAGAGATTTGGAATAGGCTGTGAGACACACTCTCCAAAGCACAAAACACACAATAACATATTGTGATAGGGAGTGTTTAATTCCATTTGCAACATTTTGTCCTAGGAAGCCCTTCTCACACAAGAGTCAAACCCGAGTTCGCATCGAGATTAGCAGAGTTACTCACCCTGCTTTGTTGGTCTCAGTGTAGAGATTGTGCATATTATGGGGGTCACTTGAAGGTATACCCACAATGATGAGTGGAATCCTCTCAAGTTGATTTCAGGCTAGATACCCTACCTTTGCGCATGGATCGGATTGTCGACTGTTTCCCCAGGCATCACTGTTGTTCTTGGTAGCTCTAGTTGCCTATATTCTTAGGGTCTTACATGAGGTGACTGTGGAGGGGAAAGTCTTCACGATACCTAGAATTGATGTTGGCCAGACTCACTCAGGCTCTTTGGAGGGTATACCCATGATTATGTGTGGGAGCTTGCACCAAGGTGTAAGTCTGTTAAGAAAGTCATCAACGTAACTTTTCCACCCATTTTTTCCTAGCCCCTTCTTGTCTTGACTTCATGACGTTGGATTTCATCACCAACTAGTGACTTTGAAATAAGAAGGTTTTGTTTGCTTGGTCTGATTTCTAGATTTTATTAGTGAGTGTTGTTTGTTTTTATAGTTGGCCATAGATTTATTTTGTAAAATTTTTGGTTCATCCAACATTGACCCTCCATGTCGTTCATGTAGGATGAAAGGACTACCTCCGAAAGATCCGAAAGTTTTCGAACCCTTTATTCCTAACCTACCAAAGGGCTCTCCACAACAAAGTGAGGTCCAGGACAACATACCATCCCAAGCGGAAAGAACTGATGATCCAGGTGGATATTGGTGGCCACCCACCTATTCCACTTGGACCCCCACCATTGCTTCTTTCAGTTTTTTAGTTTTTGCATAGTTTACTATTTTTAGCAGTTTTTTTGGGGTCCTGAACTTCCGGGGCCATTTTGAGGCCCTAAACGATGTTTCTTTGGGTATGTTTCTATCACAAAGTATCATCTAATGATGTTGTTTTATCTTGAGAGTTGTAGGCCTCAGATAGATCTTTCCAACGAGCTATCATATGCCTAAAACGGAGATCGTATGCAAAAGTTACGACCCCGGGAAGTTGATGCACCAACTTACCCAAACGGGGCCCA
>JZKD02S1774498.1:33895-57362 GCA_000966675.3 Picea glauca
CCCCACCATTGCTTCTTTCAGTTTTTCAGTTTTCGCACAGTTTACTATTTTTAGCAGTTTTTTTCGGGTCTTGAACTTCCGGGGCCATTTTGAGGCCCTAAACGATGTTTTTTTTTGTGTATGTTGCTGTCAAAAAATAACATATATTGATGCTATTTTGTCTCTAGTATTGTAGGCCTCGGATAGATCTTTCCAACGAGCTATCATACGCCTAAAATGGAGATCGTATGCAAAAGTTATGACCCCGAGAAGTTGATGCACCAACTTACCCAAACGGGGCCCACATGACTTTTGGCACTTCATCTCCCACGGTTAGGTTTGAGGATGTCTATGACTTTTGGCATTCCCATTTATTGTCAAAGGGCTTTTAGAGCCTCATTGCAATCATCTTCTCACGGATGCGAGTAGCGGCCACATCTCTTCTCAGAGATAAGCTACCAAGGCCCTAGATAGTTTATTTCCATTCTGTCTGTAAGCATATTTCAGTCATTTGTTATTAATGAAATGAAGTCTTATTTCCATTGCATCTCTGTGTTTATGTGTATTTCTGTATTTCATTGTGTTCCTACATAAATCTAGATCAACTGACTCTCTAGAAAATTTTTGAATTATTTCCAATTCTCTAGACGCTTTCTGAATACCTCCTGGATATGAGAGACATATTCTTCGACTGAATTCCTCTGGAGAACTTGTTGTTGACACTTCTGGAATACCAATCAGACCTCTTGCCGACTCGGAAAGAGAGAATCCCTTTTGTACCACTGACATATTTTGAACCCCAGCTACAGTGCGAGACCTTTACGGCTCGGGGGCAGGTGCTGATATACATGTAATCTCTGAACTACCTGAGACATCTGCTACCTATACGATACCTCTAGATCACTTTAATAGCACGACTGGTCATGTTTTTGTGGATTCAGACACACAGTATGTTGGTCTTAAATCGATCATTCTTGTTCAGATGGCCCATTCCACAATGGTCCCAAACGCTACGACTATTCCCACTGGGAATATGATGGTTACCCAAGCTCCCATCAGTACACCACTTTCATCTAGGCCTGTGCCATATCTTCCTCATGGGTACCATGCTTTAAATACTTCTATCCCCATTCCTACCCAAGTTCCGTCTGAAGCTTTTGGAATTTTTACCCCTCCTGGATACAATGTTGCTGCTGGTTTCATTCCGACACCTTCCCAGGTCCCCTCCAGAGGGTCTTATCTACCTTTTATGGGAGGATTTGGCCCAAGTGGATCCAATCCCATTGGTGGATCTACTCCATCATTCACTTCTTTTTTTCAGATTCCTATTGGAGGACAATATAACACTGGGGGGAAAACTCAATTTGGAGGTCACAGCCAAATTGGAACACAACCCCCTCTTGGAGGACAACCCCTGCCTGGAAGTCCTACCCAACCTTATAGACATAACATTCCATGATCATTAGCTCAGTATTGTAACCTTCTCATCCAAGGAAATCCACAATTATCTAGGGGGAAACAACCCCGATTTATCTCTTTCATACCCCCTAGTTCGGGCCAGTCGTATCTCGGTTCTTCCAATCCCATTTGGGGTTCAAACGTTCAATCTAGTGTCCCTTTCTAGGGGAACATCCCTAATCAGTACAACCCTATGGGCTACATGCCTCCACATTCACATCTGAATCTGTCAGGACCTTCACCTCACATGCAGACTGCTCACAGTCCTACTGGTATACCAACGGGACTTCCTCCCCAAAGTCACCAGTATCCTCATGTGAATAGATAGTTACCCTTTTTAGCCACTTTGGATCTTCCTGACTTGTCTAGAATCTTGAATGACCCCATCCTGCATTCTCCCCATTGGCCCGTTATACCGGCCAAGATACCATCCGATATTCCAAAATTTGATGGTAACCAGAAGAAGATCCAAACAACCATGTCATGAGTTTTCACCTTTGGTGTTCGTCCAACTCTTTGATGGATGATTCCATTCGGTTACGACTCTTCCAACGAACTCTTATGGGTTCGTATGCAAAGTGTTATCTAGAATTACCACGAGGATTCTTCACCGACTTTAATACCCTAGCCATGGATTTTCTCACACACTACTAGTTTCCAATCCATTATGAAAAGGGAACCGATATTTTGAGTTCCTTTAAGAAAAATAAGGCCACTCACATCTCCGATCACATTCATGAGTGGAGACGAAGATGACGTTTGATCAAAATCGATCTTCCCGATCTGTTATTGGCAGAATGGTTCACGAAATGCTTCGTGGATAAAATCTCTTGTGACATTTCCATGGGTGGTGTTGTCACAGAAGAACAGACGATCAGTCGCGCTCAGTACCTCGATCTCGTTTATTCTCAAAGGGGTACTCTTTACGATCTGCTCCCTGATGCACCTCCTCCTTCTACCACCTTTTATCACGTTGTAATTTTCCCAAGGCTGTGGAGGCAGTCACAGAGGCAACATCAAAACCACTTCGAGTCTTGGATCTAGCCCTCCAAGACTCAAATAAGGATCTCTCTGTCAAATTTAGATTTGTTGGAAAGAAGATATTAGGCTAGCTATGCAAAACATGGGTTTGTTTATGGATTTTGAATTGGTTTGGTTGAGACATGAAAAAGGACCATTGGGAAAAATGGAGTCAAAGGTAAAGACGATGATAAATGAAAAACCAAGACAAAATATGACCAGGCATGATAATCATGCTACTGGATCCTTTGAGCTTATAAAATGGAAAAGAAGAATAAACTGAAAATTATTTCAAATGTAGAGTAGAGTATATCTGAATTCTGCATTTCAAACTTGGAAGAAAACATAGATATTGTTTCGAGCCAGCACAGGGTGTCAATCACAAATCCTACACATTATCTTCTCCTAGACAATACAGAAAGAAAAGCATGTGAAATAAGAAAATATTGAGTTACATCAGAGAAAACTTCACCACTAAAACACAACACAGGAATCTAGAAATATAGTGCCTTTGTATTCCTTCATAAAGTCATTTACAACTTATGAGCATTTTAACATTTTAATCATCACAAGTCCAACCCTTGGTTCCTTAAATTTTTTTGGCTTTATATCCCTTACATCAGATATCAAATTTACTTAAAATAGAAAACCAACAAATGACACAAGAAAATAGGAAAGGATCCTATAAAATAGGTCGACTCCTTATCTTTGATGGTCTTCATATCCTTCCAAGTATTCGACAGGTGTAGTCAGCCTTCAAAGGATGATGGATCTTCATGAGATATGGGATAAGTCGAAATTTCCACTTTTGGCACAAAAACAGTTTTTTGCCCAAAAATAGGTAACCAATTTAACCTTTCCACCTTCCTAGGCACCTTGAAAACTAGAACAGAAACCCAAAACTGATGCCCTTATTTATTATCCATCATTAGAAACCATCCTCGAGGTGTATGGGTGAGAAAAACTTGGAACTGTGCAAAAATAATGCCTCTCTTCCCTATCTGTGCTTTCGGTGGCTAAGAGAGGCAAAATCTAAGCTTGCTAGCCACTGAAAGCTCCTCTTTCGGTGGCTAATGAACAATTGAAATATTCGCCTAAGCCACCAAAAGTTCTGTCTTAGTAAAAATTAACAAAATTGTGAAATACCTTTTGTCTTAGCTTTTGAACACCTTAGGATTGATCTTCTGAAGCCTCTGCATCTTGAGCAGGTTCTGGAATGGCTGTAGGATTGTTAGTTGTCTCTGGATCATTCAAATAGATGGTTTCATTTGCTAGGGTTTCAAGATCAACAGGTGCTTGAGGTTGAGGTCTTGAAGTCATGGCTTGCAACCTCAATGATATGAACTTTTTCTTCAAATGCATAGATAGTCTCCACAGACTGTTATAGTTCTTTACGATTTTCTTCTTCTTTTTTATTTTCTTTAACATTTTCAAGTGTCAATTTTTCCAAGGCTGCATTGGTTGCTGTGAAATTCTTTGATAAATTCTCATATTGGGTCTTTATCACCTTCTCTAATAATTCATGTTGTGTTATTTTCCCTTTAAGCTTCTTAATCTTCTGAGATCTGGACTGCTTTGACTTGTTAGATGAGGCCTCTGCAATTTGTTGGCCTTGATCCTCCTTTGGTGTAGGTGAGGGGAGATCTCCATACCCTGTTGTAACTGGATCTTCTGCTAGGGCTACTTCTTTCTCTGTTGCAACCTGGTCTTCTTCATCCTCAGAGTCTATATAGGGGAGATTGAGGATATTCTTGTCCACTGGAGGTTCTTCTTCCTTCTCTGCATCCTTTCTAAAATCCAGTTTCTTCTTAGCTTTTTTAGGCTTAGAAGATGGAGAAGACTGATCAACTATGACTAGAGAGATGAATATCCTATTTCTCTTTCCACTTCTGGGAGTGGAAGACTTCCTTGAAGAAGACCCATTTTTATCCTCTGGCTATAAATCAGTCTGAAACTCATTCCAAAATAAGAAATGGCCCCAATCCTTGTTCCTTCTCTACACTAGCTCACAAATCAAGAGCTTAATCAAACCATGATGGGATAATCAGCCTGCAATCTTGCTTGGTTTAGCCTTGACCTGATGAGCCATCTTAGTTAAAATTATGTGGAGGTAATAAGGCAGGTTCAAGGAGTTCCTGCCAGTAAAGTGATTCATCAATTTGAAATGATAAATCATTCCCCTGTTATATCTACCCTCGTAGGATATGTAAACAAGAATTGACTTCAGCAGGTGTTGCCACTTCTCCTCCAGAAAAGACATAGGAATGTCTTTCTTCCATATCAAACACTTATGCTCTCATTTCAAATTAGACCTAAATTTGACCTCCTTTGTAATAGTGGTCTTGAACCAATTTTCTCCAGTCCTTGGCAGCTCTGTCATCTTTGCTATGAGAGTTTCATCCACTAGGAACTCATCTTTGCCAATGACTACCTTTCTGCCATCAAATGAGAGAGAAAAAGCTTCTGCCACCTGCTGATGAGAACTTTGCACGTTTTTACAAAATTCATAACAACCTGTGTCCTTGAAGAGCTGACATACCTCTGGGTGTGATTCAAGGTAACCAATATCATCAATATCCTTCCTCAACGTTGGTGCTCCTCTCTTCATTTGCTAGAATTCTCCTATACTTGCAATTGGGAATTCGGGCTTGGAGGGAGACCACTCAACGCAGGATTAGGGAGGTTTGTGCTCAGTTATGACAGAGGCAAGAAAAGGGGAAATGTGATTAAGGTGAGCCCTGATTTTGAGGGATGTAAGAGGGTAATTAGGATTTGAAATGGGAATGATCATTCGACAAACCTTGAAGGATAGGATGTACAAAGACCATGTGATTTTATGAAACATAAATTGAAATGATCAAGTCAGGATATGTCGGGATCAAATCTTAATTCCTAGGAAAGGTGTGGGATCCGGAGGGTTTAGGGTTAGGTAGATCAAATCATAATATAATAACTCCTAAAACACCTCTTACCAAATCATACTCAACAACTCCCCTATCCTTTCGACAGCTAAATACAATCATAACATTTCACTAAGACGAGATGACCATTTCAGATCTCCCTGTGATTTCGGTGGCTAGGAGAGCCTCAAGTTTCGTGTTTAAGATATCAAATGCTAAGGATTTCAGTGGCTTAGAAACCCTTTTGAAAAGACACTTAGCCACCAAAACCTGTATTTTGAGTTTTTTGAAATAAAAAACAAATCAATTTTCCAAAGTTTATTACAAGATTAAAACTCTTTGAAATGAGCCTTAAAAAATTAGAAAATTTCTTTCTAATAACAACCTAACATCTAATCAAATGAAATTGACTAATTTATTTGAGGAGATAATATGCCAACAATCCGGGAATTTCATCATGAAACCCACAAATAGATCCTGAATCATCAGATCCCCTATCGTTATAGGTCACTAACATAAGATTCAATTGGGGATGACAACTTCTGAGGAGGTGTTAAGAATATCAGATCTCCGGATTTTGTAAATCAGTGCCTTATCCATGGGCTGATCCCAAAATCTTATTCTACAACTTGTACCACATCAAACTGAAGATTGAAAGTTGAAATTGAAAAATTGTTGAAAGGGATGCTCAGGGAGATGAGATTATTCATAACTTCTACCTACCCTATTGCAATCACTACTTATCTAGGTAACAGAAAAATGCCAATGCAACCAACCCAAAAGTTGATCTAATAACTATGTTCTTCCATTGTCTTTGATAAAACTCATAAATAAGTCTGTTACTCATGCTTGAGAGTAATTTCCAGCCTGGTCTTCTCTACAGAAGATTTGATAAACTTGAACAATAGGAAAAATATTGGAAATGGAAAAGTATCCTATATTGAATAATTTCTCCATATATGAATTTACATGATCAATATAGGCTTGGTCCATCCTTTGATTTTCATCTTCAAATAACTCAACATCATGAGTTAATTTTCCACCTATGCCTTATGTGTCCTCCAAAACTTCTTTACATGACTGCAAATGCTCTGATGGGTTCTGAAATGATGCTTCTGTTGAACCAGACAGTGGGGTAGACTGTCTGATCATATCCATATTGTAACCATTTTTTAATTCATTTGGAGTAAATGAAACCGGACTTTGAAAACACACATCATCTAGAATATCAGCTATAGGGTCATAAAATGTTTCAGATAATAGTGGCATTGGCCCTACTAGTACTTCATGGTTTACACTGTGACTTTCAACTAGAATCTGACCAAGATTCCCTCTCAAAATTGGAAATGAATTAAAGCACAGAGGCAGTGAATCAAAATGGATCAGCTCATCACCTTTTTCAAGCTTCATGATTTTATCTAAGGTTTGACCTTCAAAAAGGCTCAAGGGCTGCACCTCCGGATCAGCTTTTGTATCTCCCTTATTTTCCTCAACTGATGCATTAGAACATTCCTCATTCTTTCTATTCATGACATGTTTGTAATGTTCCCTTAACAAGGAGGAAAAACACAGGGGCAGACATTCTGCATTTCTTGGAAAACAAATTGCGTCATCCTCCTTGAAATCTTGTTGGGTATGCAGAATCTAATTTTCATCTATACACTATAATAACTGGGCTTCTTCTTCCCATGAAGATACTACTAGCTTCTTTGAACAATCATCTTCAATCTCAACCATATAGTCACCATTCTGAAGATCATACCTGAGCATATTATCTATGTAGGGGAGGTCATCAAGCATGCACATCATCTTTGGAGATTTTTCCACCACCACCTGATTTTGAACTTCCTCTTTGACTGTATTGTGAATTGAGTACATGAAGAAATCCTTTGGTGGTTTAGGATAAAGTGGTTGGGATGCTAATTTATTGGGGACATTTGTTCTTATTCTTTCTAGAGTCGATGGTACATGAGGGATTTGAAAAAAAAAATCATCTTTCCTGCTAATATTTTGTAGCATTTCGTTGAATATGTTGGTCATAATATATAATTTCACTTCTGAAGATGTCATCTGTTCATTTTTTGTTCTATCTGTTTCTTTAGCCTCTAACTTTTCCCTTCTGTTCAACAAGTTAGCTTCCACCTCAACCACAATCTTTTGCATTTCTTCAAGGGTTGCAATGTTCCTTTCTCTTGATTGGAATGGCATCTTAGGATCAAAGGCATCTAGGTAATGCAAGTGATTTGATCCTGTGGGTGGCCTTATATCAGCAGGTATTGCATGATATACCTTATCGAATCTTGCTGAAAACTGATGTACTGTCTTGCGTGGCTTTCTTTTCAAGTGGTCATACTCTTCTAGGATAAGAAAAATATTTTCCATGATCACCCATCGGCCTAGGAAAACTTGCACGAACTGATGGAAATTGTTAATGCTTGCAGCTGGAAGACCCTTAAACCAATTTTTGACTTTACCTAGCAATGATAGGGAAAACATCCTAATACAGACATCGCCTTCTTCCACCTCAAATAGACCAAGAAAATCCTCAAGACTTTGAATATGCTTTTCAACAGTGGTCTTCACATCTTCTCCATCAAACTTGGGCAAATTATTGATGGAATTTGTAGGGAGGTCATGGAGGATAGGAGGCAAATATAGGGGTTTGTATATGTCTGGGATTTTAGTAGGTACTAGAAGTTAAGCAAGGGGCTTATAACAAGATGGAATTTCAACCTGTGAATCTAGAATTTTCACATATGTATCAGAGATCTTTACCTCTGTAGGAAATAAAGCAAGAGGTGTATGTCTGTTAAGGCTTTATATAGATGTAGGAGTGTGTACAAGAGTTATGGGAATGGGCTCAATTTTTTGGGGTTCTTCAGGTTGAAAATGATCATCCTGAATTTCAACAACATACTCTGGACCAGGATCATGATAAGAGAAAAAGTAATTGCGGATGAAATCAATAATATCATGAATACAATTCGAGCTCGAGTGCCTAGTCTTTCTAGGTTGCTTGGTCATGCTTTAGGTTATTCCTCCAGTGGATTCTTTGATTTGGTACTGTCTGGAGCTGATTGGAGATTGGACTTTCCAAGTGAATGATCTCATCCTTCTTGTGTCTGGTCACTGTCCACCATTAGTGATCAGATCTGGAAGTTTGAAGTGTACTAATGGGGAAAGTTCCCCAGTATGGTCGCCATTCTATTATCACTCTGTAATTTGCCCAAGGTTGTGGAGGCAGTCACATAGGCAACATCAAAACCACTTCGAGTCTTTGATATAGCCCTCCAAGACTCAGAGAGGGATCTCCCTGTCAAATTCAGATTTGTTGGAAATAAGAAATTAGGCTAGCTATGCAGAACATGGGTTTGTTTATGGATTTTGAATTGGTTTGGTTGAGACATGAAAAAGGACCATTGGGAAAAATGGAGTCAAAGGTAAAGACGATTATGAATGAAAAACCAAGACAAAATATGACCAAGCATGATAATCATGCTACTGGATCCTTTGAGCTTATAAAATGGAAAAGAAGAATAAACTAAAAAATATTTCAAATGTAGAGCAGAGTATATTTGAATTCTTCATTTCAAACTTGGAAGAAAACATAGATATCGTTTAAAGCCAGCACATGGTGTCAATCATAAATCCTACACATTATCTTCTTGTAGACAATACAGAAAGAAAAGCATGTGAAATAAGAAAATATTGAGTTACATCAGAGAAAAATTCACCACTAAAACACAACACAGGAATCTAGAAATATAGTGCCTTTGTATTCCTTCGTAAATTCATTTACAGCGTATGAGAATTTTAACATTTTAATCATCACAAGTCCAACCCTTGGTTCCTCAGAAGTTTGTGTCTTTATAGCCCTTACATCAGATATCAAATTTACGGGATCAAATTTACTTAAAATAGAAAACCAACAACTGACATAAGAAAATAGGAAAGGATCCTATAAAATAGGTCCACTCCTTATCTTTGATGGTCTTCATATCCTTCCAAGTATTCGACAGGTGTATTCAGCCTTCGAAGGCTGATGGATCTTCATGAGATGTGGGATAAGTCGAAATTGCCACTTTTGGCACAAAAACATTTTTTTGCCCAAAAATAAGTAACCAATTTAACCTTTCCACCTTCCTAGGCACCTTGAAAACTGGAACAGAAACTTAAAACTGACGCCCTTATTTATTATCCATCAGTACAAACCATCCTTGAGGTGTATGGGTGAGAAAAACTTGGATCTATGAAAAAATAGTGCCTCTCTGCCTTGTCTGTTCTTTCGGTCGCTAAGAGAGGCAAAATCTGAGCTTACTAGCCACCGAAAGCTCCGCTTTCAGTGGCTAATGAACAGTTGAAATGTTTTCCTAAGCCACTAAAAGTTATGTCTTAGTGAAAATTAACAAAATTGTGAAATACCTTTTGTCTTAGCTTTTAAACACCTCAGGGATGATCTTCTAAAGCCTCTGCATCTTGAGCAGGTTCTGGAATGGTTGTAGGATTGTTAGCTATCTTTGGATCATTCAAATGGATGGTTGCATTTGCTAGGGTTTCAATATCAAAAGGTGCTTGAGGCTGAGGTCTTGAAGGCATGGATTGCAACCTCAATGATCTAACCTTTTTCTTCAAATGCATAGCTACTCTCCATAGACTATTATAGTCCTTTACGATTTTCTTCTTCTTTTTATTTTCTTTAACATTTTCAAGTGCCAATCTTTCCAAGGCTGCACTGGTTGCTGTTAAATTATTTGATAAAGTCTCATATTGGGTCTTTATCACCTTCTCTAATACTTCTTGTTGTGCTATTTTCCCTTTAATCTTCTTAATCTTCTGAGATCTGGACTGCTTTGAATTCCTAGATGAGGCCTCTGCAATTTGTTGGCCTTGATCCTCCTTTGGTGTAGGTGAGGGAATATCTTCATACCCTGTTGTAACTGGATCTTCTGCTAGGGCTACTTCCTGCTCTGCTGCAACTTGGTCTTCTTCATCCTCAGAGTCTATATAGGGGAGATTGAGGATATTCTTGTCCACTGGAGGTTCTTCTACCTTCTCTACATCATTGCTAAAATCTAATTTCTTCTTAGCTTTTTTAGGCTTGGAAGATGGAGAAGACTGATCAACTGTGACAGGAGAGATGGCTCTCCTCTTTCTCTTTCCACTTCTAGGAGTGGAAGACTTCTTTGAAGAAGACCCCTTTTTATCCTCTGGCTGTAAATCAGTCTGAAACTCATTCCAAAATAAGAAATGGCCCCAATCCTTGTTCCTTCTCTACACTAGCTCACAAATCAAGAGCTTAATCAAACCATGATGGGATAATCTGCCTGCAACCTTTCTTGGTTTAGCCTTGACCTGATGAGCCATCTTAGTTAAACTTTTTTGGAGGTAATAAGGCAGGTTCAAGGGGATCCTGCCAGTAAATTGATTCATCAATTTGAAATGATAAATCATTACCCTATTATATCTACCCTCACAGGTTATGTAAACAAGAATTGACTTCAGCAGGTGTTGCCATTTATCCTCCAAAAAAGACATAGGAATGTCTTTCTTCGATATCAAACACTTATGCTCTAGTTTCAAATAAGACCTAAATTCGACCTCCTTTGTAACAGTGGTCTTGAACCAATTTTCTCTAGTCCTTGGCAGCTCTGTCACCTCTGCTATGAGAGTTTCATCCACCGGGAACTCATCTTTTCCAATGACTGCCTTTCTCCCATCAAATGAGAGAGAAAAATATTCGGCCACCTACTGATGAGAGCTCTGCACTTTTTTACAAAATTCATAACAACCTGCGTCCTTGAAGAGCTGACATACCTATGGGTGTGATTCAAGGTAACCAATATCATCAATATCCTTCCTCAATGTTGGTGCTCCTCTCTTCATTTGTTGGAATTCTCATGTACCTACAATTGGGAATTCAGGCTTGGAGGGAGAGCACTCAGCACAGAATTAGGGAGGTTTGTGCTTAGTTATGATAGAGGTGAGAAAAGGGGAAATGTGATTAAGGCGAGCCCTGATTTTGAGGGATGTGAGAGGGTAGTTAGGATTTGAAATGGGAATGATCATTTGACAAACCTTGAAGGATAGGAAGTACAAAGACCACATGAGCTTATGGAACAAAAGTTGAAATGATCAAGTCAAGATACGTCATGATCAAATCCTAATTCCTAGGAAAAGTGTGGGATTCAGAGGGTTTAGGGTTAGCTAGATCAAATCATAATATAATAACTCTTAAAACACCTCTTACGAAATCATACTCGACATCTCCCCTGTCATTTCGGTGGCTAAATACAATCATAACATTTCATTAAGATGAGCTGACTGTTTTAGATATCTCTGTGATTTCGGTGGCTAGGAGAGCCCCAAGTTTCTCATTTAAGCTGCCAAATGCTAAGGCTTTCAGTGGCTTAGAAACCCTTTTGAAAAGACACTTAGCCACTGAAACCTATATTTTGAGATTTTTGAAATAAAAACTAAATCAAACATTTTCCAAAGTTTATTAGAAGCTTAAAAATCGTCGAAATGAGCCTTAAAAATTTAGAAATGTTCTTTCTAATAACAACCTAACACCTAATCAAATGAAATTGAATAATTTATTTGAGGACATAATAGGCCAGAAAACCGGGAATTTCATCACAAAACCCACAAATAGATCATGAATCATCATATCCCCTATTGTTATAGGTCACTAACACCACCACTACCTCAACTACCCTTGCTTCTTCTCATGCGGTTGATGGTGTGATTGGCACTTTCCATTCTCAACCTCAATCTTCACAAGCCTCTCCCACCAATCCCAAGTCTACTGCTTCTATTGTTCAAAATGCTCTGACTCCTACTCCTTCCACCGACAAAACCTCTGAGGTGAACTCCGTTCAATCTATCCCTGCTGGAAAAAATAAATCTAAAAAAGGGAAGGGTGAGAATAAGGAGGATAAAAATAACCCGCAATCTGAGAAAGCCAAAACACAACCTGTTTATGATAAGGATAAACGCAAACCCCGATACCCTTGCCTTATCCATGGTGATGATCACTACACAAAATGTTGTCCAAGACAGGCCGAGGTTACTAAGTTCCTTCAAGGGACCGTGAAACCTCCCACACTTATCGTTTTGTCCCAACCTTTCCCTTCCCAACAGTAGGCTCAACTGTTCATTCACGACCAACCCTCTCCCTCCACTACTTCTTATGTACTTATGTGTACTGGTGATTCAAAAAATAATGACGTTACACTTACCACTCGGGCCAAAGATTACTCTTCCTCAAAGGAGAAAGTTGTTGATATGCCACCTCCATTGGTTTGGAAGTCTCCCTCAACTTCACCTCCCAATGGTCCTCTTCATCTCGAACGACCGAGTCTCGATACATTTTTTCGCCCTCCCCCAAAGGGTGTTGTTTTAAAGTCTTCCTTCAATCCTCATGCATGCGCTACTTAGAACTACAGTATTGTAGAAGATCTGGCACAAGCACCTTCCATGATGTCATCTCTCAAAGTCCTTCAAAGTTGTCCCACTCAAGAGAATGCAATGTTAAAGGCTATTGGTGGAATTGACCCTACGGATACGAATTTGATAATTTTTTTACCTAGAAGATCACATTCCAAGACTACCCCCTCAACTCGCATTTCAGATACAAGTTGTTGTCGCAAACAAGAACATTTGTAGAACCATTATTGATGAGGGTGCCTCGACATGAATAATGTCTATTGCTTGTTGGACATCTATTGGCTCTCCTCCCTTAACTGAATCACACAACACGCTCAAAGCCTTCAATGGCTCTGGCTTTAAACCCTACGGTGTACTCCCCTGGTTGCCTATTACGTTATAAGGCAAATCAGTCAATGTCGAAGTTGAGGTCTTTGATGCACCTCTTGATTACAACCTCTTACTTGGCCGTAGCTGGATTGATTCCATGCGTGAAGTGGTGTCTACTCTTTTCCATGTAGTACGTTTTACACACCAAGGAAAATTTGTTACAATAGACCAACTGGCATTTTTTAACTCTAATGCTCGTACTAGCAACATACCATTCATTTCAAAGACACCCCCTGGGTATGAGAATGTCGGTGTGGGTCTACTAAAAGAGTCAACTTTGATGGGTACCTTCCTGATCCCACATCCCAATGTTCCACCTCCTTTGGTTGCCTCGATCAACATGATTTCCACCTCCGTTCGAGAAACCCCTGCGTCTTTTGACCCGTGGATAGTACCTGCACCTGGTGATTATCTTCGCTATGGAAACCAGATTCCTTTAAGTCTGGTTGAATCCACTTATCAAGCCATTCAATCGGCAAACCCTTCTACTCCCTCTCTTGGTGATTCATCTATTGATCCATTCCACATTATTTTTCCTATGGATGAGATGATCATGTCGGTTATGTCCATGGAAGACACCCCATGGGATGATGGGCATCATCGTTCCATCCTCTTCTTGGAGAAACACACCTTAGAGAGTTACCAATGGATCTCGACTCTGTTAATCGTTGTTGTCATCTCTTCTATTCCTGGGTCCACCCACGATGTGTTATATGAAGGGAACTTGAGTAACATTTCACCCACCATCCCCCTTGACATATCCATTAAACCTGGAGTTGTCGAGTTGTCGAAAATGTTCACATCGGAGCTTCATGTTCCACCGATGAGGTTTTCACCTATAAGTCCCTTTTTCAGGAGTTTCGTGACATCTTTGCATGGAGCTATGAAGAGATGCTAGGTATTGACCTCGATATTGTTGTACACGAAATTAAAATGTACCCGGGTTCTAAACCCGTTTGACAGAAACTTCACTCGGTCCACCCTTGTAAAGAAACCTCTATCAAGCTTGAGGTTGAAAAACTTCTTACAGCTGGATTTATTTATCTTGTGGCTTTAACTGATTGGGTATCCAATCTAGTTCCGGTCAACAAGAAAAAAGGTACGATCCATGTCTGTGTTGAGTATATGGATATCAACAAAGCTTGTCCTAAGGACAACTTTCCCACCCCCTTCGTTGACTAGATCGTCGATGATTGCATCAGAAGTGAAATATTCTCTTTGATGGACGGTTTCTCCGGATATAATCAAATCAACATCTTACTCGTGGATCAACACAAAAATACTCATATTTGTCCCTGGGGCACCTTTGCCTACTAGAAACTACCCTTCGGTTTAAAGAATGTCGGTGCGAATTTTCAACGTGCCATGTCTTATGCTTTTCATGATATCAAGCACATTGTACAACCATATCTAGATGACCTACCAGCACATTCCATGCATCGTAGTGACCATCTGGCACACCTCCGAGCCATTTTCCTTCGTTGTCGGTTCTATCGTATATGCTTAAACCCACACAATTGTGTCTTCTATGTGGATTCTGGCCGAATTTTGGGCTTTATTGTTTCATGTCAGGGGATTAGGGTAGATCCTTTGAAGGTCGAGGCGATCCTCAATATCCCTCCTCCTTCCTCACTCTGCCAGCTTCAAAGTTTGCAAGGGAAGGAAATTTTTTTACATCGTTTCATCCCAAACTACGCTGAGTTAACACTCGGATTTACTTGACTGTTGAAGAAAGGTTCTGAGTTCGTATGGGATACCACTACCAACAAAGATTTCAAAGCTTTGAAATTGACTTTAACTCGTACCCCTCTAATTTTCCCACCCAATTATAGTCGATATTATTTCCTTTATCTCGCTACTTCGGACTCTACCATTGCCATGGTTCTAGTCCAAGAAGATGATTTACACAACGAACATGTCATTTATTATTTGAGTCGGAGTATCACAACTACTGAAGCCAAATACTTACATGTTGAAAAACTGGCCTTGCCAGCTGTTCAAGCTGTCCAACGTTTCCGTCACTATATCCTATTACGTAGGACCATGGTAATTTTCGATTTAAACCCTATGCAACACATTATTACATGCCAATTTCTAGGGGGAAAATACTCCAAATGGATAGTGATTCTCCAGGAGTTTGACTTAGAGTTCGAATGCGCTAAGTCTAAGAAATCCTTGGTGTTTGCCGAATTGATATGTGACCTTCTCTGCACTGAGACAAAAAATGTAGCAGAGGATTCTTTACCTAACGAATCCCTCTTTCTTATAAGTTCTGATGACCTTTGGTATGGAGATATCATTATTTATCTCCAGACTAAAAAATTTCGACCCGATTTGTCTAGTGCTGATCGTCGTCGTATACGTTAACAAGCCTGTCAGTATATTATCCTCTGTGACACTCTTTATCACCATGGGGTTGAATCCATTTTTTGACGATGTCTCGCCTATGATGAGGTTGAGAAAGCTTTGAATGACTGCCATTTTGGAGCATGTGGTGGTCACATGTCTGGGTGTGCTACTACCCAAAAGATCTTACGAGTAGGGTATTTTTGGCCTTCTTTTTTCAAAGACTGTATTATTTTCGTCCAAAAATGCCATGCTTTCCAAACATACAATAATAAGATACGATCTCATCCCACTCCTTTACACCTTGTAGTTTCCATTGGACCTTTCACGAAATGGGGCATCGATTTCATGACATGTAACCCTCACTCAGTCGGGGGGCATGGATACCTTATCGTAGCCGTGGATTATTTCACAAAATGGGCCGAGGCGATGCCTACATTCGATAATATCAGAAAAAATTCAGCCCTATTCATATTCAATCATATCATCACACGATTTGGAATCCCACAAGCTATCGTTACCGATCACGATAGCCATTTTTGAAATTTTATGATGTCAGAGCTTACCGAAAAGTTGGGTCTTCGACATGAAAACTTAACCCCATATTATCCACATGTCAATGGCCAAGTTGAAGCAATAAACAAGTTTCTTATCACCATGCTTCTATGGATAATAAGAATTCATAATACAAGTGTGCACATGATGTTGTTTTCAGCATTATGGGCCTATCGGACATCCGTGAAATCTGCCACGGGATTTACACCTTTTCAGCTAGTGTATGGTATCAAAGTTGTTATGCCGATTGAATGTGAGATATTTTTGTTGAAACTATCCATTGAACTTCTCCCCAAAATATATACCGAAGAAGAACATCTATTGTATCTAATGCGATTAGACTGTGATGCCACCCTGGTAATTGAAACCCAGAAGAAATGCGTGAAATACCACTACAAGAAGAATGTTAAACCATGTGTTTTCTCCGAAGTGAACCCAATACAAGAAGCATGTTAAGCCATCATGTGTTAAACCATGATGGCATTCCTTTGAGTGAACCAAGAAACGGGCTTTACTTGAAGAAGTATTATGCCTAGGTTATCTTTGCATGAGTGCTTGTATTTTTATTGTATCATACTTTTGTGTGCTACTCTTGTGTTTTTCATTATTTGGTTTCAACCCCTAGAAACTTACCTTGTGTTGTTCTTGGTTTCCAGATGTCACTGTCTCTACTACCCCACATTGGCTTCGCCGATGGTGCTAGCCGTAGTACTCAAAACTTAGCATCCGTTGCTTGTGAAATCTATGCACCTACGAACGATTTAATCAGTCTACACAGTGTTTGCCTCGGTCGTGCAACTAACAACATCGCATAATATAACGTAGTCATTGAATTTTTGATCGATGTTATTTCACTTGGAATCCGTCACCTGGTTGTATGGCTTGATTCACAACTATTAGTACTACAACTAAGTAATGTCTATGTTATCCGAAGTCCTACATTGTTATAGGTATATTTGCGAATTCACCTCTTGGAACATTATTTTGATTATATTGAGTATCAACACATTCCTAGATGTCTAAATATGATAACCGATGCATTAGCTAATTATGCGTTAGACAAACATTTGAGACATTTATAAATCCAATCACACACCACATGTTGCATATAAAGAAAAGAAAGTCGGTATAAGCCTCATGTATATATATAATGATAAAATGTTTTAGAAAAATGTGTTTTTCGTCCAAAAGACCAAAATATCAAAATATGAAGCCCACGGCTTCTACAAAATAGCATCATGGATGCTGATCATAGTAGCATACTACTTCCCGTGCTACTCTGCGAAGTAATCGACTGAGTGAACCAGACACGCCTGCGGTGTGGAACTGATAACGCCTTGGAATCTTGTTTATCGAGATATCCAGGATGTCTGCTATCAAACCCTCTAGATTCTGCTCGACCGCTTCATAATCGTTAACGTATCATCCTACTACTATCACTGCTTCCCCTCGCCTCTTAATGGGGGAAGTTCTCGGAGGTGTATGTGGCCCTACATCTGCATGGTCAAAATGTTTGATTAGTCATTGAATAGAAATCATATATAAAAACATCTTATATTCTAAAATTTCACAAAAACACCATAAAAACAAAGTGTTTTTCTTACCTAGGTCCCCCCACTGAAAACCTTCAGGTAGAACCAAATCAGGTTCATTGCAAAAGTCCAAGCCGACATATGCATAATCATCTATCATCAATATCTATGGTCTTAACCATTCAAAGAATGCATCATTGTATTTAATAATGGGGCTCGCTGCATGCCGGGACATGAGATCAAACCACCGCTTCATCCACGGATCTCATGGCACTGGTATACCCCACTTTACCTATAGGTGTAAATGAGGGACTCTTTCTAGAAATAAAGACACCAAAATGGATCCATACCCGAATTGCTTCAGGTCCCCGTTCTTTCTTTTGGTTAACTATGTCTTCATACTGCAAAGAAGACCATCGCACCAGTTGAACACACGAGGTTTCGAGCATTCCACGACATACTGAAAATAAATTTGGAGGGCCATGTGCGAAGACGCACTTCTTGTCATGCACACAATGGTAAAAAGGATGGGCTGGAGAGTTAAATCCCAAACACCTCTGATCGCTACCTTACCTTTGCATACCTTGGCCTTGGGTTCACAGTACTGACATATGTATTCGCTCATCAGTAGGCCACCACCTCGACTCCCTGTTAACGTCACATGTGCTCCACGACAAGATAAACCCATCAAGAAATAAATGGATTTGATGTCCAAAGAAAGAACGTGGAAACCTACATGAAACACCTACTGGTCTATGCTCCACATGTGGGCCAGGTATTCTAATAACCTTAGTTGGGCTCTCATGCCCTGGATTTTAAATTTTTTTAACAATCTGCACTGTCGAAGGGCATTGACGGTGCCTGGATCATTCAAGGAAATGAAGACATCATCCTTGTGTTCTCTTTCTCTCCATTCCAACATTTTGGCAATCAAATACCTGCATGGAGACAAGGAAAGGAAGTTAGCATCTTCATCGTTGATTTTGAAATTCTTTTTTGGGAAAACGCATGTATAATGTTTTGGGTTTTTGGCCACCGTAGACGATTTTTTAGTACAGCGCGGGGTTTTCGCAGGTGAGCCATAGGGCACTTGCAGAAATCATTGATTTCCATATGTCCCGATACTAGTCACCTGCGGAGGCCCCAACACGAGCCTACCGACCCAAAAACTCATCCAAAAAATACCTTTAAACCAAAATAAATGAATTTCAATCCATTGAAAAATAAGAGGATGACGAGCTTACCTTGTTGATGGAGACCGTTTGTTGAATGGTCGTCTGTGCTTCTCGCAATTGATAAACGAAATATGAGGTAAAAACAGGGTTTCTAGAGAAGTTTTGGATAAAATGCAAATGAAATAGCAATAAGAGGTCTTACCCCCTTTTTATTTCAATTTTTGCTTTTTCTTATAATATTTTATATTATTTTAATGCATTTTATCATAACCTACTGGTCTAATGGTCGTGTGAGTTTGTTTTTTCTCGCAGATGTGAAGACTAAGGCCCTGAACAATGCCATACGGATGATTTTTATTGATTCACATTTTTGTTTGTTACATATATCAGTGCTTTTTAGGGTTTTTCAGAAAAACCTCGAGCCTAGTCTTTGTTCCTTCTCGTGCTCGAAAATTGATGAGAACACAACCGAGTATACTTTTGTCATTTTTTCGTAATCGTTATAGAAACACAAAAAGAGAAACCTATGGAGTATCCTTTAAGCTCTTTTCACACTCCATAAAAACGAAAATATTTCCGAGCGACCTTGTTCTTTTAACGCTCGTAAAAGTATTTGATGAAAATATTCGATGGTCGATAATTTATCACTTTTTCGGTCTCGTCGAATTACTTTACGAAAAATGAACTAAGAGAGTTCTCTTTAAAGTTTTTTCAAACTCTATAAACATTAAAAACCCCCGAGTTTTCTATCTTTGGACTCGTTAAACAAACATCGAAAAACACACATGAGACTGAACCACTCCTTCTTAGGGTTCGTTAAACATACTTCGAGGGACTCGTCTGAAGGATGATCTTACATCAACTAGCATATGTTATCCTCCTCAATCTTGCGTAAAAATAAAGAGGTAATCACCATAAATGGTGGGGGGGAATTTGGGAAAGATATGTGTCTCTGTATCCGTGTTAGTGGCAGTACTAGTCGCTCTTGAACATGACACCCCCTTCATCATTTGAATCCAGGTTGGGAAATCCATTTGTCTCTTGTTTGGCTCTCTGCAAGTCCATATCTTGGGTCATCTTTGATTCAATGCTGCCAAGACCTTTGTAGTGTCATCCATATGTTCAAGATAAATCCAAACAAGCCCTCTTTCGAGTCGGCCATCTACAATTGTCAATTATTACCATGTCGACCTTCCCTGTGTCAATTTCAAATCATTTTCATAATTTGATCTACCCTAAATATGTTACTTATTTCGTGTCATTGATGGGGGATACATTAAGGCCCTCCTATGATGGGTCTTTTCCTGTCGATTTCAACTCATCATCCAGGAACAAGACTTAGAAATCATTTAGAACCTTAGAAACGACATGCCTCAATGGCAGGTTCTTTTTGCTTTCGACAGTGGATTCACATCATTGGTCCCTGATCGAGGGATTTCATCAAGTGTTCGACTTCAGCTCATTTATTCACATTTGTTGGATTGTACTTAGTTACCTTGGGAGTCATTGACATCAATGGTGATTTCCCTCACACTTATTAACAGTTTTCATCAATGACCGGTAATCAAGTGGTTTCTACCATGTTCGACTTCAACACCTATAATTGCATGGTTAGATTCATACTTATGGACGATGGGGTTGAAGACCATGGATCTCATCATTTTGGTCCAGGTTGTGATAGAGTATTTATGATTTGTATTTGACACACAAATCCACTTTGTATGTCTTGTGGCTGTGTCTGAAGTTAAGCTTTCTAGTACATAGATCCATAGTGTATTTCTGGTGGCTATGTAGAAACTTGACGACATGGATCCACGGTGTATAATTGGTGGCCATGACTTACATTTATGATTTGAATCACTTGTAATCTGAGCATGGGAATGCCTACCTCAGAAATGGTATAATTTTATGTAGATGCTTGATTGTTTGCAGGTTCCCGATTGGTGTGCTCCTTGTTCCTGACACACACACACATTTTACAAAGTATTTCAGTTGTCACAAGTTCCAGCCTCATACTTTGGGGGGAATTATGTTACACATTATTTTGGTCACTCTGATGATGACCCTACAGGCATGTGTTCGGGCTCTCAAAACAATCTTTTACATGAGATAAATGACTAAGTTCTTCCCCTACAAGGCATATTTTTAGAATGATGTTGCACGCTAACAATGGTACACAGTGTGGAAATCCTTGATTTCTGCAGGTTGCTCTATGCCTAGCTCATGGGATTTCCGCATGTTTCTATATAGGCAGGGAGTGGCAACGTTTGAAGCTAAGAAAAGGAACATGTTTCACGAAGTTTCTATAAGGAGAATCTTCTAGAACGTGAGGGGGCGTCTGTATGGTTGTGGTCTTACTGGCTTCTCTGATTCAGTGGGATCATCCTCATCCTTGTAACCACTCCATTTTCTCCTATATAATGATGGGTTTCTCATGGAAAAGGTTAAGAAATATTGAGCAAAGAATTGCTGGAAGAATAGGCTGAAGACTGTGTGAAGGATCATGTTACAACTGATTCTTGTGGCCTCCAGTTGTCCATCAATATTTTATGGACTATCTTCATACAAATTTGGAGCAAGTGTATGTGTGTGTTGGAACAAAGGACCATCGAAAGGGAACTTGCGACATCAAGGCAATTTGATTGTATTTTCCACTTTTACTTAAGATGATACGGTGACATGTTTCTTTCCCATAAAATCATTAGCGTTTTATTACATGACTCCTTGATCACATGTTTAGGTTTCCATTGAATCTACAATTGTTACTTTCACTTTGTTTGGTTTGTTTCATTATAGATTTGATCTCACAAGAGAGCACCAGAGTGAAGTAGGGACAACAGAGATATAAGGAAGCGATATCTAAAGGTATGTCATATATTCCTTCTTTGGTAGTAAATTCAATGGTAGCAACTTAGGGAAAGCATCATGTCCTGTCTTGTTTTTTTATAGATCTAGGCGGATCTAGGGAGATTAGTTTATGTCCACATTCACCAATTTATCCAATCACAATGATTCTATACATGATTGTTGGGTTGTGTAGTGGTCGAGCGATTTATTTGAGTTATATCGGGAATGTAAACATGGGTGGCGCATTTGGAAAAGTGAATGCAAATGGTTGGATTATTATGTGGACTTGGATTATACTATGGTTTGAATGTGCTGATATTATCGGTGCACTGGTTGATTAATGGTGTTAATGGAAGGCTCGTTGGCATGTACTAATGGAGTAAATGAAATATGGGTGGAGGTGACGTGCATTTACTGTGCATCACATTTACCCTTCCCATTGTCCGCTACCCTAGTCAAACTATTGTTTTGATCTTGCTGTTGTGTTCATGCTCTGGATTTCTAGCAGGGTGAAACCACTCGACCACCCCTCATATTAACAATTTCGATTAGCAGGTATGTCTCTTTTGGCCATTCTTGACTTCACTCTAGTTATGAAATGATTTTGGCTTTGTTGTGTGGGTTTATGTTTGTCCTAAGTGTTGCAATTGTGTGGAATTTTGGATTCGAATGAAAATAGATGGTTCAGATCATATCAGTTTAAGTTTGTTGGTTTGTTAGTCTTCCTGGGTTATAGTTCTTTATTACCACTGTGTATTGGTTGAAGGGTTTTGATTCAAATCATGGCTGGATGATTGTCTTCTACTATTGGGTTTGATTAAGAGCCTTGTTTCCTTATTCATCCTTGTCAAAGGACTGTCTCCCGTCCACAAGCATCACAACCCCTTGCATGTACACATTTGGCCTCGAAGTCTCACTGGAGTTAGCTTCATTCCTACTATGAAGGCTACTGTGAGAACTCTAATCCCTCCCGACTGAGATTGCATAGGGAAAATGTCGAGCCTGTCGAGTGATTTCCAGTCACCGTGGTCTATTACCTTGAATACGGGCTCACCCGTGGGTCATATAGCCATCATGTTGGTTTAGTTTCTCATCACCACCTCTATGATAATGGCATGAGCCTTGCATTGCCAATTGCACTGCTAAGGGCCACAGTCGCCAACCTGTTGTCAAAGAATCATTTTTTTGTTATGAAAGGGCCTCTATCATTTTTTTTTTACTTCAGAGGTAGATATCGTTATCACGCTTGTTTGGTTTATTGCTTTCCTCACCATAGTGCCGAATTGTTGGTTATTATACAACCATTAGAGTGGTGCTTATGATGTTTGTTGTAGGAAAATCTGCCTGCGGACAAGTAGATCGACCTCTAAGGCTTGACCTTAACCCTAGACAGAAAAGTGATTATCATGGACACTGAATTTCTTTCGAATCTATCTAAGCCTAATGCATGAGAAGGAAGAGTAACAGAAGTACCTTTTAACCGACGTTTGTCCCTGCACGCTCTGAGTTGCGCTCCAATCCTTTGCTCCTCGTTGATGTCTATGGACAAATCAAGATACAACCACTTCCTACTCTATTGACATTAGCTTGAAAACAGATCTATCACTGAATGAAAAGTTCATGTAGCATCGAACACAAACTAGAAAGAAACAGGCCAAGCATGTCATATTAATGAGAATGACGACAGAAGTACTTACAATCGTAGATGAGAATGCGACAGCTTCCTCAGATCCTCTTCGTCTAACCCTTGTCTGAATGATCCACAACCTGGATGGCAGCAGCTGCACTGATGGCTCTTCTCTAGCTGACTACAGATTTCCTCCAAGATCATAAGTTTCAC
>JZKD02S1774498.1:60239-95269 GCA_000966675.3 Picea glauca
ACTACTCTAACCAATTCTAAATTGTTAAAAGATGAACTGAGGGGAGGAACAGGAAGGGAGCTAGAAGCACAAATCATGCTAAGGTTTTCTCTTTGAGTTATGTTGAGATAGTTCAGTTTTCAATCATTCATATATTCATCATAATCTAATTATCTTTTGTGATAGCAGGGTCTTATTGTAGATAGCAACATTCAGGGTTGAATCAAATCATTCATACACTTGTTCTTCAGAGGTGTTGATCTATCTTTGATAGTTTGTGTAGACTTGCTTGTTTGTGAATTAACTTTCATGACTAATAAAGGTTATTGTGCACAGTCGAGTGGGAAGCATTCCGTGGTAAGATGATCTAGCTTTTAGAGTTCAGTTTTGGTTTTCTGTCACAGGTCCTCTTGTATCTTACATCGAGGACTTCTATGTTTGACTTTGGTCCAAGATTTTTGTGTGAAGTTTTGTAAAGACAATGACTCTTTGGTGAATTGGAATGAAATAATGGATTTCTTTATGTCTCATCTACATTGATTATGATCTTGGTGTCTTTACTTATGTTCTTACATTTATTTCAGCAACCGATATTTTCAGAAAAATACATAAAAAGTGAATTTCCAGCAAGCTTTAGTTAATAAAAGGCTAGCCTAAGCACTTGTAATTAATACTTGTGAGATAGGATATATATATATTTTTGGCTATAAACATAGGGTGATATTCCCGTCTACTTTACTTTAGACAAGTAAAGTTTGAAAATTCTTGAGTAAGATCAATTCATATCTTGTCCTCAACATTTATTTGGTGACCATACTGGGGAGATCTTCGATATCTCTCTGGTTAAATTCTATATTCGATTTTTCATCGATACATATTTCTTTTCTGTTTTGATTCCTTGACTATTTTTCTATTCATGATTGTCCTTGTTGCAAGAGAGCCCAATCTTGAGCCCGGTCTCCAAGACCAAACCAACATTGCTTTGAACATGTTTCATACTATTTTAGACACTGTTAGGACTCATGCTGAGCTTACTCGTTCTTGGGAAGCAATTGAAAGAGATATTAGTGTCCAACAACAATTGGAATCTAGACGTAGGTAGCCCATAAATCAGCAATAACCTCTCGTTTCTTCAGTTTTGGCCTTTCTTTCATGACCTTAGACTCTCATGCTTCTAGAAGAATAAGAGGCTTGTCACCTGAAATCAATCCTATTTCTGAAATAGGAAGGATAAACATTGTGTTATCTTCCTGACAAAGTACTCTAAGGAGAACTTTATCTGATTCATCCAACTTGTCTTTCTTTCCCTCACCTATCATCCATAGAATGGCATCTAGTGGTGGCTCTGGTGGCACTGGAAGTCCTCCAGCTTCCCAATATTCATCGTCATCAGTGATTGGTAGCTTCTACAACCACCATATCCTGGTCCAATCTACTACACACCCCACCAAATTCATTAAAAAGTATGGCATTTTTCAGTTCAAAGAAGATGCCACAACCACACCATGGCATGTGTCTTCTCCACTTAACCTAGCAACTGCTACTCGCCCGCTTCCGAAGTTTAAAGATAATTTGCACAAGTTTTCAAGAAATAACATTGTCAGTACTAATAAACACCTAGTGGCATTTTCAAATGCATGTCATAATATAGGGTCTAACGACAATGACACTTGCATGCACCTGTTTGTCAATTCCTTGGAAGGAAAGGCTCCAGTCGATTTCTTTGACCTTCCTCCTAAGATCTTGTCTACTTGGGAGGAACTGATTTATTGGTTTCGATCCACTTACGGGCAATCCAAAATCCTTATTGAGAAGTTAAGGGAGTACAACAACATCATTTATAAATATGGTGAAACCATCGGGTCCTTCAACCTGCATTTTACCAAGTTGTATAACCAAATCCCTGAACTTATCCGCCCCCAGAACCAAGCCACCTTCATGCATTACTATAATGCATTGCCTTCTCCTTACCATCACAAGCTTGAATAAAAGGCCATTGATAACCCCGGTTCTTCTCTCCACACTTTCTCAGAGTATGAGGAACAGATTGAACGAACTGTTCTACCCCAGGGAGAATCAATTAGATAGATAGATATGTTCACTTTCTTACACCTGGTACAAGACATGAATAAATGTATGATATATTTTGAGCAGAAAGGTACTATCAACTCCCTCACCCCTAGAGCTTCATCCTCTTCTGCCCCTCCTTTTAGAAATTCGGTTGAAAATAATTTCAAGCCGAAGGCTATCTTGCCTCAGAGTTGGTGTAATGTTTGCGAGGAACACCATGAAGAAACCACATGTGAGGTAAGGAAGAGTGCCAAAGACAATATCTTTGGTAAACTACCAGAATCCACTATCGTTGTCCTAGATTTTGACGAGCCAGAAGATGTCATGGTCATCAATACTAGGAACAAAGCATATGCCCCAAAAGGAAAATTTGACCCTCCTCACAGTTCTTCTAACCTGAGTTCATCTTCAACTGCTGCTACACCCCAGGTTCCCAAAGTTCTTGAGAGTCAATAAATCACTCCTCCTCCCTCGTCTTCCAAATACAATATCTTGAATCAATTCGCCAATATCAAGGCAGATGCAACCCTCCTAGACATGGTTGTCATCCCTGAACAACATATGCATCTAAAACAATTCATGGAAGGAAAATATTTTGTCATAGACAATCTTTCCGAAGGGGTAAGCAAAGAGGATTCTTCTGTAAATAAAGTAGGTGTACATAACTTTAGATACCCTGTAAAAAATCCCCCTTTTTATATTTCTGTAAAGATCATGGATAAAATCTCCCATTGTTGCCTCATTGATGGTGGTTCAGGTCCAAGTGTCATGTCGAATATTATTATGGAAGAGTTAGGCTTATCTTGTACAAACGAAAAATCCAGAAGCATGTTTTCCTATAATAGTCTGCAACAAATGACCATAGGTGAGATTAAGGATGTAACCTTGGTTTTATGCGCTCATCCTAAGATAAGGACAACCCTCAAACTTCAGGTGATTGATATGCTTATAGGAAATTACTCAATTATCTTGGGGAGAGATTGGCAAGCCCTAACAGGTGGATACCTCTCACTTGATGAGACACATCTATTCATTCCTCGAAATGGAAAGAATATCATAGTCCTTAGAGAAGGAAGAATCTCACCCTACATAGAGAATGTTTTGCAGTCTAGTGTAAACTATATCAAAGAAGAACTAGGAGTGTATTCCATCTTTGCTAAAGAGGATGATATTCCTCTGGAAATAATTGATTTAGAGGATGAATTGTGGTGTATGCACTTCGATGGTTCACACTCAGATGAGGGTAACGGGGCTGGTATTATTTTGGTTTCCCTTGCAGGAAAGATTCATAATCTGTTGAACAGGTTGGAGTTTGCTTGCTCAAACGATGTCACTGAATTCGAAGCTTTGTTGTTAGGCATTGAGAATGCCATTAATTTTGGTTGTGGTCACCTTTCAGTGTTAGGAAATTTCGATCTAGTTGTGAACCTAACACAGAATATGTGCTCTCCTAGCAATAAGATGATGGAAAAATATTCCCAAACTGTTTGGGCACTTGTCTTGAATCTCCCATATTTTAAAATCACTCATGTTAGGAAGCAGTTGAATTCAATAGCTAATCGATTAGTTGTCTTTGAAACCTTTCCTACTCAACAGCTCTCGCCTCACTATCCTGATTGTGCTCTCCAATATCTACATCATTCATACATTTCTAAGAACGAAAAATTCTGGAAGGCGATTCCTAACGATGAAGAAATTTGTGTTGTCAGTCAAAATGAACCTCTCAAGCCTGAGAAGATTATATCTGTAGAAAATAATGAAATTCTTGAGGGCTTGACTCCTCTCGAGGTTTCCTTTTCCTTGAGTGTTGGAGGAAATAAAGAAAATTAAGAGGAGTCGCAACTGAAGGTGATTGAAACCATATCCATGAACATTAGGACACCTGGATCATCCTCGAACATTAAAATAAATATCTAGGGTTCGGATAAAGAAAAAATGAAATTTGTTGAATTACTTAGCAGATTTCAAAAGGTTTTTGCTTGGTTTAATATGGATCTTTGTGGTTTTGATCCATGTCTTGTTCAACGTACTATGAAAACAACAAGGCAAAAATAGAAACTTGTTGACTCTGCACTGAAAACAACCTTTTGAAAGGAGTTGGGAGATTTCTTAAGAACTGAAATGTTTTATTTTGTCCACCCTGAAGGGGTTTCAAATTGGGAACTTGCTTTGAAGACCCCTGATAATTTTAGAACATGTATTAGTCTTCAAACTTCCAGGCAAGCAATTATAGGAAATCCTTTCCCTCCTCTCAATATGAGAATGTTTCTGCAATAGGTTGTAGAGTTACACTTGGAGCCCTTAGTCGACAATGTGTTTGGTTACAATAAAATCAAGGTAGAAGGGGAAAATTATCACAACACCATTTCCACCACTAATCGCGATATTATTTCCTACAATTGTCTGCCCTCTAGATTATTTGATACAAGTATAGCCTTGAGAAGGCCTATACACACCACTTTCAATGAGTCGGTCAGTCTCCATGCTTATCTTGATGATTTAATTGTATCCGTCAAAGGGTTGATAGCTACATCGGGATTTCAAGTGTTGGGCCATTTCTGGATTACTTTTATCTTGAACACTAACTCATAAATTTTAAAGGAATTGTAGAGGAAATGGTTTTCCCACACCATTAGCAGTCCTCGTTTGAAATATTGCGAGGGACCAGCATGAAAAGTTTTCTTTGTTGATTGAATCTTCTGTATACTAGTAGTTTAGCTTTGTTTTCAATTTTGTGCTTCTTTTCTTCTTTACAACACTCTGGTTTTTGCTTCTGAGTTTTTTTTTTCTTGTTGCATTTCATTTTTGTCTTTTACTATTGTTGTTTTAATTTCTGCATTATTACTTCTGTTGCAATTTTTGTCTTTATCATCTTTTAGTATTCGGTTAGGTTATATTGTTGGATCAATTCTACCACAATGACACTCCTACAAAACATTGTTAGTCAATAACAATCAGGCTTGCATAGCTGCTATGATCTCTCTATTGAAGGGCCCTTGAATTGGTTACATATTTTTCGTTGCTATCTTACAAGGAATTGGTTGTTTCCCACTTCTACTTTCCATTTCTTCATCCATCAAGGTATTAAGAGAAAAACTATAATCTTCCTCCTTCAAGTTAAGAGCTTATGATTATGCATATAGTGGTAAAACCCCTCATACTTAACACTTTTCATGAGTTATTCCCAAATTACCGGTCTTCTTTCCATTAAACCCACTCACTTCCCCCTATTGCATAATCATTCGAGTCACGTCTTCTTGAGATTACTATTCCTGGTTTGCGAAACCATGAATTCTGAAGTCTAATTTGTTAAAAAACATTTTTTTCTGTGGAGTCGCTAGTTTGTTGACGATTGAAAACGTCAATGTAATTTCACTCGCAAAGTGTTGCTAAGCCTATTATTATATAAGACTAAATAATGCTAGTAGGTGGGACCCCCTTGAACTTTTGAAGATCGGGTCTATTCATTTTCAATGTTATGATGATGCGCTACGAAGTTACATGGTTGAGGAGGATATGTTTGGCGTTGATATCAGTTAAGTTTTGAGATATTGTCCCTTCATGATACTACAACCTGTTATTCATTCATGGTATTTGTTCTTCTCGCCTATGCAACAAAAATGTTAGTGAAAATTACAGAAAGTCATTTTGAGGAAAACTAAATACTATATCTAATGAGAAAAAAAAAGGAGAGCTAGCTCTACATACTTGTTGATAGTGGTTAAGTCCTAGCTAACCAAAAAATGGCTATGAAATATTGTTTAATTACATTTTTTATATATGCATATGGTGGAAATTATGGTGGCGCACTTTGGTAAGGTGATAATGCAATGGCTATGCATTGATTAATGGGATCGGTGGCTGACTTACATGTGTTATAACGTTGGTGGTTCATGGAAGTGATGGCTTTCATTTTTATGGTGATTATGTTATGTTTCAGTTAAATGTTTGATTATGATACTATACATTATCGTTGGGTTGTGTAGTGCTCGAGCGATTTATTTGAGTTATATCGGGAATGTAAACATGGGTGGCACATTTGGCAAAGTGAATGCAAATGGTTGGATTATTATGTGGACTTGAATTATACTATGGTTTGAATGTTTTGATACTATCGATGCACTGGTTGATTAATGGTGTTAATGGAAGGCTCGTTGGCATGTACTAATGGAGTAAAAGAGATATGGTTGGAGGCAATGTGAATTTACAGCATGTCACCTTTACCCTTCCTGTTGGCCGCCACCCTAGTCAGACTTTTGTTTTGATCTTGTTGTTGTGTTCACGCTCTGGATTTCTAGAAGGCTGAAACCGCTTGGCCACCTCTCATCTTAAGGATTTCGATTAGAGGGTATGTATTTTTTGGCCATTCTTGACTTCACTCTAGTTATGAAATGATTTTGGCCCAGTTGTGTGGGTTTTTGTTTGTCCTAAGTGCTACATCTGTGTGAAATTTTGGATTCGAATGAAAATAGATGGTTCAACTCGTATCAGTTTAAGTTCGTTAGTTTGTTAGTCTTCATGGGTGATAGTTCTTTATTACCATTGTGTATTGGTTGAACGATTTTGTTTAAAATCATGGCTAGATGATTGTCTTATTAGCTATTGGGTTTGATTAAGAGCCATGTTTCCTTATTCGGCCTTGTCAAAGGACTGTCTCCCGTCCACAAGCATCACGGCCCCTTGCACGTACACCTTTGTCCTCGAAGTCTCACTGAAGTTAGCTCCATTCCTCCTATGAAGGCTACTGTGAGAACCCTAATCCCTGTCGAGTGATCTCCAGTCACTGTTCTCTATTACCTATAATACGGTCTCACCCATGGGTCGTATAGCCATCATGTTGGTTTAGTTTCTCGTCACCACCTCTGTGATAATGGCATGGGCTGCACATTTCCAATTTCACTACTAAGGGTCACGGTCGTCAACCTATTGTCAAAGAATCAATTTTTTGTTATGAAAGGGCCTCTATCATTTTGTTGTTTTGGTTCAGAGATACATACCGTTATCACGCTTGTTTGGTTTATTGCTTCCCTCACCATAGTGTTGTATTGTTGGTTATTATACAGCCGTTAGAGTGGTGCTTATGATGTTCAGATAATGGTTGGAATTAGTCACAGGTGTTTGGTGTTGTTACACATGTCGCGTATTGTAGGCGATGTCTTGAGATTTAGAAGACTGGGTTGGATATGTTTACTGCATATTTTTACACTTGAATGCATGCAGCCTGGTCACTCACGAGTGACTAAATAAATGGCTTAGAATGAATTTTTGAGTTATGGCATGGTTATATATATTGTTGTGTCGTTATGGGAATTATGACACTGTGGAATTCTCTCAGTTGTGCACCATGTATAATATAGATGGCTTGTTTCATATGCCCAGTGATACCCCCAATTTCTAAGTGTGTTTGTCTTTTGCGATGGATCATTGTTGATGACAGTTGTGTGGTACGTTTTGCCCAGTTTTGAATATCACTAAGATATTTGTTTTTTACAGTGGTATGGTTACATGATTTTGAAAATTCGTTTCTGCATAGCATGTGTCTAAATGATGACTGTTGGTTGTATAGACAATTGCCTTTCAGGCATGGCATGTGAGGTGTTGATTATTTTGATCTTTCTATTGCATATATATGTATGGAAACATACCATTATAGATCTTGATTGTCTCTATAGAGACTCCATTATTATTGTTGGAAAACACTACTTTCAAATACAAACGTAGGTTGGGGAATGTATGGAATGGTGGATGCTAATGGTTAAATATTGAGTGTTGTTGTTGATTTTTATGACGTGTAGAATGTAAGAATAAATGGAACATAACCTCTTAAAAATTGTGTGAAGTACTTATGTTTTGTGATAACACTGTGTTGTATATTAATGGACAGTAAAATTAAACAAATTCACAAGAATTATTACTTAGTCATCTGATTGTCATTTGATGCATATTTTCCCTACTGCAAATATGTTATGGATTGCTTGATTAATATCATGAACAATAAACATTTTTTTCCCCTCATTATCTCATTTTTCGCTAATTATAAACCCCTCACATATCCCATATTCATTTTTCGCCCCCTGTTCTGATCTTGATCATAGCTAAAAAAAATTATATGTTGTATTGGATAGAAATGGCAGAATTTTGTGTGGATTGCAGTGAGGTTTATTGGTTGCTTATAGTTGATTTGTGTTATCAATGAGAAGTGACCATATCTCTTCCCTTTCATTATATCATTTTTTTTTGCAAATTACAAACCCCTCATGTATCCCTGAACATTTTTTCCACCCCCCTACTCATTGATTAACATTAGAACAGTTTGTATGGATTAGATTGCTTGAGCCTGATACATTATGAGCCAATTCTATTTCGTATTTTTAAGGAGTTGTCATGCATGGTTATTTAAAATACTACCTACTAATTGTTAACATATGCAGGATGAGTTTTTTCAGTCAGGAAATCCATGACCGAGGAAACAGAGGTAGAAGTAACTAGAACCGAGGCCCAAGGAGGCCTAGGTTTTCAATACATTTTGGTGTTGATTCTGAAGAGCTTGGCCAATTGTTCCATGTTGGGTTCTTTAATTGGATTGAACAGGGAATAGTCCAACCGAGGCCTGAAAGGCCTCCCTTCCAAGCCCCTCAAGCCCCCAGTATACCTATGCCTCCTCATGTCTCGTTACAGCTTGAAGTCCCGGAAAACGATGGGTGGCAGGAGATTGTTCACTCGACAGTCTCCCAACACCGTGGCTGGCCAAAATTAACTTTGCTTACTTCCCCACCTTTGAACCCCATTGCCCAAGATTCCCCTAACCACTCGCCAGTGCAATCCTCCCATGCCAGCAAGAGATTGAAGACTGAATCCCACCATGCATCGGCTAAAGGAAAAGTTATCGCTGCCCCTTCCTCACCCTCCTATGACTATGGAGAATCTGTGTCTTCATGGATGCATCTGATGGACGATTTTTCCCACGTGATTAGTGAGATAAATCCTAAAGGCTCTGCCCAACTCAAGGCATTTTCAGGGAAATCGGGAGGTGTCAACAACAACCAAGGAAGGGTTGCTTCACAGACTGGAAAATATGGGTTTTAATTTTTATGTCAATTATTGTTTTATGACATTGGTCTCCATGGCTTTTGGATAGCATGTTTCATTTTGGACAATGGGTATTATTTTGGATATATGAGTATTAATTTGAACTATTTTCAAATTTATGAGCTACAATTGTCAAAGAAAAATATGTTTTGAAGGGAGACACAAGGGGTGTTCTTGCTTAACTAATGGGTTATGTTATGATGTGATGACTTTTATTCAGTAAAGGAGTCACAAGGGGGTCCCACCTATTAGTTATTATTTAATTATGACCATATTATGATTATTACTTTCCCCCCCTTCCTTAACTAAAGTTAGTTAAGGCTTTATGTTAACTTAACTAATAAGTTAGTTCAACTACTCTAACCAATTCTAAATGGTTAAAAGTTGAACTGAGGGGAGGAACGGGAAGGGGGATAGAAGCACAATGCATGCTAAGGTTTTCTCTTTGAGTTATGTTAAGATAGTTCAGTTTTCATTGATTCATATATTCATCATAGCCTAATTATCTGTTGTGATAGCAGGGTCTTATTATAGACATCAACATTCATGGCTGAATCAAATCGGTCAGACACTTGTTCTTCAGAGGTGTTGATATATATTTGATAGTATGTGTAGACTTGTTTGTTTGTGAATTAACTTTCATGAATAGTAAAGGCTATTGTGCAGGGTCGAGTGGGAAGCAGTCTGTGGCAAGTTGATCCATCTTTTAGAGTTCAATTTTGGTTTTCTGTCAGAGATCCTTTTGTATGTTCCATCGGGGACTTCTAAGTTTGACTTTGGTCCAAGCTTTCTATGTGAATTTTTGTAAAGACAATGACTATATGGTGAATTGGAATGAAATAAGGGATTGCTTTATGTCTCATCTACATTGATTATTATCTTGGTGTCTTTACTTCTGTTCTTACATTTATTTCAGCAACTGATATTTTCATAAAAATACATAAAAAGTGAATTTCCAGCAAGCTTTAGTTGATAAAAGGATATCCTAAGCACTTGTACTTAATATTGTGAGTTAAGATATATATTTTTGTTGGCTATAAACATAGGGTGATATTCCTGTCTACTTTACTTTAGCCAATTAAAGTCTGAAAAAGATTAAGTAATATCAATTCATATCTTATCCTTAACACCACACTCTTGTTTGGAATGCGCCTCCTGCACAAAGTTTCAAGACGGCCTTGAAATTCTGCAAGATCTAGTGTTCGAGGTCCGCAAGGAGGTGGACAACTTATGGTTCCATCTAGAAATTATGGACAAGAAACAGACGCAAATTCTGCAAATGTTGTCCTCTCTGCAAGGCACTCGACACTCCCCAGACCAGGCATCCATTGCACCAGCATCCTCAGTGGTGGTGTTGACTCCGGCTCACCAAATGCTAGCAGTGGAAAAATCGACGATGGTCTTGGCTTCGTCTCTCCAGGAGACAACAACGGACAATGCAGCACGCAACAAACCGTTTGCATGAGCTATGACACCTGCACTGGTGTCAGACTGTATGGCTTGTTTTATGTTTTGTTTCTTCTTCTATAATTATACTTTTGGATAATTCTCTTTTTTCTTGTCATAATTCAATCCTAGTTTTTCTAGAAGGTCGAGCAGATATGAACAAATTATTTTCCCCACGGGGCGATTATGTTCCAGATGATTAGAACTGGGCTCTGTTTTGGTTTTGGAGGTACTGGTTGAATTGTTTTCCCTCCAGGGAAATTCAACATTCATAGTCCTCAGAAACTCATGACGCTACTATAATTTTTCTTCTGAAAGGTAATTTATACATACTTACTTTAAAAAAAAATGATGCATTTCCACACAAAAATTGAGCAAAACCCAATTCACGGATTTCGATAAAATCCAAAAATGGTTGTAGGTGACGATGGCTCGTTTCTCGAAACCGTGAATCATTTTGACCTGAAATTAAGCGAGTTTATTCATCTTACCTTGATGCATATCCTGTCAAAATTTCATGGGAAACGGGCACACGGTTTAAAAGTTATGAATAAAATATACTTCCGCGGTGTGTAGGACAGTTTCGCAGTGAACAAAGCAGTTTTGCAGTATGCAGTTCTTCATAGATTTCTTATGGATAGGAATTTTTTTGAATGAAGGAGGAGGTTATTTTATAATCTAGGCATGCGTACTTATCCCTTCACACCCAAAAATTCAATCCAAATCTCATGATTGCACAGTGAAATCAATAAAATCGTGACAACTTTTCATTGCGAAAGTCTAGGAACTTTCACAACGAACTTTGCAGAGCTAGAGGAGAATGATTTGTCCATATGGTTGAGCAATACAAAAGCACACTTCAACTTAACAAGACTCAAGGTCATACCATAACACACCTTTACATTTCCATGATGACCATTTGACATGACTTTTATCTTTGGAATGGTGAAAGACAACTTTGAAAGACTTGTCACCAATGACTCACTAATGACTAAGATGACATGACCAATCACTCATATTGACATGATATGCTCCCTCATAAATTCTAAACACAAAGTGTGACTTTGGACTTATTTGACCCAAAGAACCAAGGAATTACACAAGTACTAGACTGACCACATAAAAATATATACATGCACACTTAGATGAGTTATGTTTTGGTCTTCACAAGACGAAGTCATGACTCTAAAAACTCAATATACATATTTGACTTGACTCTGGCCTCATTTAAATTATTGAACACTAACATTGGCTCCAATGGGGATGGAACACTCCCTATGAGCTTCCAAAGAACACTATAGACTAGTAGCCTGATCCATTGGGATGCTCCCAACCTACAAATTCAACTATGTCCTCCAACTGAAACCAAACTGCAACCCAAACTATACATTGGAATCTGAAAATACTACTGCAAAAACCCACTGCTAAAAAAAATGCTCAGAGTGTTGAGCTTATTCATCACACATACCTACTTTAAGCCATTGAAAATCACTGCAAAATCATGTGAAATGAAAAACCCAGTGCAACCACGCAAGTGTATTGTCCATTGGATGTTTTTTTTGCATATGTTTCGTCAAAGGAAAAATAACGGACTTGCTTGTTGGTAACTCATTTAAGAACTTGAAAACTTCTTCAAATTTAATAAAATATGAAACCTTGGAATTGTTTACTGCCTACAAGCATGATGCAAAAGGATCTTGAAAATAGTCAATACTAATCTCACTTTGCATCAACCTGTAATATTCTAGATATAAAAAAGTATGCATAACAGAAATAAATAGCTATAAATGGAAGATGGACAATAATATAACTAGAAAAACACCACAATAATACCAAAATGATACTAGAATAACACCAGAAAGAGCTGTTTGATTACTGAGAGCAATGTTCACTTGCCTCTTCAAGGGGGAAACCTCCAGCAGAGCAGAGCTCTATTACAATAATATCCAAGACAAAAGTTCTCATGCCCTCAACTCCTATTTATACTAAATATGTCTATCAAAAGAACCATCTAAAGGAAGATCCTTCTAGAAGTAGAAGCTTCTATTAGGTATTCTTACATTGGACTTATTCTTCCTTATTGTTGGGCCTTAATAATATTGACCTTTATTACATTAGAATATATTATTCTACCTGTGTGAGGGGTTAGGTCCCTAACATGTCCTCCCCCTTAAAAACAACCTTGTCCTCAAGGCTTGAGATGTGGAAATTGTTGCAGAATGGTAGTTGGTTCCCAAGTGGCATCTATTGGAGTTGTATATTTCCACTAGACTAACACTTCCTTGATGGTTCGTTGACGTAGACGATGATCACGCTGGTCCAAAACTGCTTGTGGTTGTATCCAAATGGAGCCTTCTTCGTCCAACTCAGGAAGGTTGGTTTGAGTTTGGTACTTAGTTCCAATAACCTTCTTTAAGAAGGAAACATGAAAAATAGGATGGAGCTTAGAATGACTGGGAAAAGATAACTTATAGGACACTTGTCCCACATGCTTGAGAACAGTATAAGGACCATAAAATTTGGGCGCTAGTTTTTGACAATGGTCAGCCTTGAGGGAATTTTTCTTATAAGTTTGCAGTCGAAGAAACACCTGATCCCCTTCTGCAAATTGATGTTCAGAGCGACCTTGATCTGCTTGTTTCTTCATGTGATTATGGGTTTTTGGTTAATTATTTCCTATCTAAGTTCATCTCGAGTGACCCAAGGTTCATGTATGTTCGGGTTTCCAACAAATCCTCTAAAACTATTGCCCCTCTTGACAAACTAGAAGGCAACAAATCGCACCAAGTGCACTACGTCATCTCACCTGAGATAGTCGTAATGGGTGGCTGCAAGACTCATGTGTTTGCAACCTAGGATTGAATGGGATATCTGAGAACTGTGCGCTGAGAGTTCTCTTATAACTTATTAACTCAATACACGTGGTTCACCCCCTTGGGCTATGTCCACAAATATTTTTCTCTTAACTTCTTTTATTATAGTCGTTCGATCACTATAGTGTCACGTGCTTACAAATCTTCTCAGTTGGGTGAGATCTATATGAGGCAGACTAGATCACACCAGGCTCCTCAACTTGCGATCTAACCCTCAATATATTCCCTCCTCCATCTTCTCTAGCTCAACATCTTACAAAAATAGGTCATACAACAAAATATTACATACCAACTTGCTACAACAATTCTCTCTATAAAATACAACTCGGCTCTTCTTTGAGACCTAGGTATCTTTATTTATACATTTCTAGCTCTTCATCCCTTACAATACATTACCAAACCCTAACCCTACCATCTTTAGGTCTTCCATGCATGCGTGCATGCTTCTTTTCCTTCCAGTCGTCGCTTTCCTTGTGCATGCCTTCTTTCCCAAAATCGCCTTTCTTTGTGCATTTTCCTACTTCCAATAGGCCCCCAGCACTGACATGTGGCTCGTCCCGAGCCACCTAAATTTTGTGTTCTTCGTCAATCTCCCTGGTGATTGCCTGGAAATTCTCCTTGAGCTTGGGTGCTTGTGTTTATGCCTGTGCGGTCTTTTCCTTGAGCGTGTCTACTATATGGACTACAATTTCGTCGTTGTTCAATCCGATGCATTCTGCCTGGGTCTGTGCTATCATTTTCTTGTCTTCCTCTACCTGTGCGATGACTTCTGCTACTCTCTCTTGGAGCAGTTCCATTTGAGCTTGATGCTCCTTTTTCTGTGTTTGCTTAGTGGTGAGTTCTACCTGCAGTTTCTTCATATCTTGCACCCCTTTTACGCGCTCCATGATGGCCATTGTATTCTGCCTCTGCTTGAGGTCTTGGATAGTTGTGCTTATCCTTTATTCTTCCTTGTTCCACTGTTGGACTTGGTGATCTTCTTCTAACCTTTTCCACAGTTGTGTTGCTTCCTCGAACAAGTCAGTTGTTGTGTGGACCTACTGATCTATCTCCTGCAGCTTCTTTGTTGCCTCTTGCTTCCTTTTCTCCCTTACTTCCAGTGGAGTGGTAGGTGTAAGCTGCTCACGGAGATTCTTGATCTCCTTTTGATATTGATCTATTGCCTGTGCAATATGATCAATCTTATATACTGCTGTGAGTGAATCCCTCTACGCGGTCATTGGAATATTTTCATAAGTTCCTGCCACTTTTTTCTCCAATCCATTCATGAGCTCCCTTTCCTCTTGGGTCTCAAACTTAGCCTATTCACATATTATTTCCAACGCATCCTACTTCTCCATTTCCTGCTGCAATTCATCTAAGTATGTGCGTGCATGAGACTATACCTCTTGGGTAACGCTAATCTGCAATTTGTGTAGAGCCTTGGATGGTATCCATGACAATACCAGTTGGATTTGGGCTAAGTCCTTTAGGGGTGTCTTCCCCACGATCTTGTTCATGCGCAAGATACTGGGTGTGATGTGGAATGTTGCACTTAATTGTGGTATTGTGTGGACTGTATCGTGCTCACCTTCTTCCGGTAATTCTCCTGCCTATGGTGTTGATGGACCTGTTCCCATGTTTTTTACCGTTGTCTGCGCTTCCTCGATATACTTGAGGAACTGTCGCATGTTTGTCATCTCCTCCTGAATTCTGTCCATGTGGTGCGCAGTATTGTCAAAATCCTCGGCTATACAATCCAGAACCATTCGGGCTATCATCTTAGCATCATCCTTCGTGATCGTGTATTCCAGAGGTGTTCTTTGTGCCTTCATTTTCTTGTGCACTCCCCTCGTATGAATGGCTGGCCTCTTATTCAATCCTATTTCCGGTGGATTGAGACTTGGTGTCATCCCCTGTGCTTCCTCAGCCTATTTCTGCTGCACTTGAGCCGGCTGCATAGTATTCCTTTTCCCCTTCTGGGTCCCTGTCTTAGTTGTCCCTTCGTTTGTGTGTTTTGTTTTTGTCTGGCCCATCCTCTGTTTCTTGGGAACTGGGACTTCTTGAGGCTATGTTTCTTCCTGCCCTATCTCCTCTTCTGTTGTATTTGTAGGTATTTCTTGGGTGAGGGTTGGAATCTTCCAGTCGTCCTCCCAATCTTTGATATCCATGTCGATGTCACCCTCCGTGATACAGTAGCACATTTGTAGCCACTACTTAATGGGGTCCTTCCACGCCTGTATCCACATCGCATGTCGTGTGGCCTTGAAGTTGGTGATGTCTCGATACTGTGCGACAACCTGTGGTGTTATTATCCACATGTTGGAAATTGCCTCTTGCAAGTATCAAAGGTATCCTTCAAATACAACTATGTTTTTTTTCTTTTCCTTAGTATCCGGCGTGACGCCAAGTGATAAATACCGCGCTCCACAATTCAGCTTGGGTCTAGTGCCGAAGAATGTGTAACTCGGTTCCTTCCATCCCATGATCGCTATCAACATGAGTATCCATGAGTAGTGTAATTTTGTTCCTATATCTTGTGCATCCTTGCATTCATCTAGAAAAAAATTCAAGAGGTAGGGTGCCCAACTAACTATTGTGCCCTCGATGCACTGAGCTACAACTGCGACGATCCCAGTCAGAACTTCCTCCCTGTGGCATTTTCTCAACAGTTTGCAGGCCAAGATTTTTGTGGCCATTTGTGTTGCGACATCATTGATCCTCTTGATGATGATTCCTTGCGTCCCCCTGTCAGTATCGTATTTCTTCTTCATCTCCTCTACGAATTATTTCTCCTTTGTCTTATCATCGAGGAATTGTGCGGGATCCATGCCCTAGGATGGCAACCCTGTGATGTGCACAATAAGATCTACGTCTATTGAGATGAGCTTGTCCAACCATATATCCCCGCCATGTGTGACTTCCATCAGTTGTTTGACGCAATTGTTTGCGTACTGTCCTCTGCCAAATTGTGGTAGATCTAGCAGACCTAAAATCCCTGTTTTCTCCAATCCTATTGCCCACTGAAGTGGTTGATCAATCGGTTCTCCAACCACATTCACTCCTATAGTATATAAGTATACTCTCTTTCTGAATTTTGGGAACGTGTCTATGTCTGCTACATCATGGTCCGAGTATTTTAGCTTCTTGACATGCCCTAGCAAGCCTAATTCCACTCGTACCCCATCTGGTATACGTGGTAAAATGAGGGCTCTGACGGGTTTCTTGCAAGGTGACCTAGGTACTTGTTGCTTGTCTTTCTTTGGTATTGGTTGTCTTGAGGTTCCAGCGGCCATCGTTTGTACTTCGAAAAACCATTCTGGCTAGCCCGTGACATCTTCTATTGTTCCTTCTAGTGGGTGGTCTGACACGATTGTTTTAGATTTGTCTAGATCAACTTTTGCTTCCTAATTCATCGTCATTCCATTGACTCTCGGAGTTTCTTCGGTGTTCTCTGGTTGTGCCTCCTTCAGGGGTTTTGTGTCCTGGTTCTGTTGCTCCTATGCTTTTGTCGGCATATTGACATGCATGCCCTTCGGTAGTGGTTGTTGGGTTTCTTCCACCACGAGTGTGGGGTTCACCGGTGTTGTATCTGGTGATGGGATTTCGTCGATATTGACGATCTCCAATGGTTGATGTTCGCCTTCTTCCAATTGTACCCGTGCCCTGGTTCTAACTCTAGGTTGTCTGGCAGTCTGGATTTCTTCTACTTGTTTTGGTGGTGCCATGGTGGTGAATGTCGATTGCTTGTTTTTCTTCGTAGCTTCGAAAACCTTTGTGATATTTTCTCTATGCTCTGGATATGCTCTCACTCTCTGTTTCTTCTACAATCTCGCAATAAGTTGTTTATTCCAATGTCCATGTTTTGTATGGTCATCACATGAAGGTTGTCGAGGACGCTACCTTTTAAAACAGATTCAGTGAACCTCTTGTTCCTTTGCATTTTCCATTACTTCTCCCTTTCTGTCTCCAGTTGGCACGATTAATGCGGCATCACGTCGGTCCTTTCCGTCATGCAATTTTGCATAACTCCCTCATTGTGTACTACTTTTTTCATCTTTGCTTTTCCTTCTTGTTTCCCTCGTGACCTGGTCATTGGCCCTGTCCTTGCCGAGTTTGTATTCCTAAGTGTGCATGCTCCTTCTTCTTTCAGCGCACTATGCCTCTGTTGGTACTATTTACAATTATGTTTCATTTTGTTTTGTTTTTTCTTTTTCACTGCACAGTGGATCTTCAAGTTGTGGGTGGTCAACTATCCTTGTATAGTTTTAGTCATCATTCCTCTGAGTTCTGCACCTGATAAGTCTTTCAAATGTACAACTCCTCCATCTATGACATTTTTTACTTTGTATGGTCCTAACCAATGCATTATGAGATTTCCTGGGTGCTAAAACAATTTGTTGTCATACATCAATACTAAATCTCCCTCCTTGAAAGTTTTATTCTTGATGTGTTTTTCATGCCAAGCTTTGTCCCTTGATTTATGAACTTGTTGGTGGAACTATTCTAAGATCTGATCTTCCTCCATGGTCATCAACTAGTTTAGTCTCTCCTGTATTGTGCCTCATTCTTTCACATGTGTAATTGTTGCTATGCGCAGACTGGGTACCAGAAATTCTAATGGCACTACTGCTTCTTGGCCATATACTAGTTTAAATGGCATCTAACCTATCATATTCTTCCATGTAGTCTTGTAAGCCCACAATACTACTACTAATTTAAGGTCCCAATCGTCCCTACTGACATCACATATCTTTTTCAGTGCATTCCCTGGGATTTTGTTAAATGCTTCTACTGTTCCATTTTCATGTGGGTGATATGGTGTGCTCTTCTGATGATGGGCTTCAAACTCTTTAGTCATAAGGTTGATAGTGTTGTTTATAAAGTGCGTGCCTTGGTCCCTCATAAAAAATCTTGGGCATCCAAATCTAGTGATTACTTGTTCAAATAAAAAGTGTATTGTTGTTTTTGCGTTGCAATCCTTCATTGGTGTTGCTTCCACTCATATTGTTAGGTACTGCGTCATGGTGATGATGTACCTTTCTCCTATTCTTTTTGTTGGTTGTTTGATTGGTCCCACAAAGTCTATTGCCCATTTATCGAATGCATGCAATGTTACCTGTGGTCGAAGTGGCATCTCGTCCCTTATGTTGGGTTTCCCAATCCTTTGTCAGACGTCACACCTCTAGCAGTACTCCTTTGAGTCGATGTGAATGGTTGGCCACCATAAACATGGTAGCTTTGCCTGTGTAATGTCCTCTTGTTATTCCCTCATGTGCTTCTATTAAAACTCTTGGTCTTTCATATTCTAAGACATATATTCGCAAGATGCTATCTGTGCCCATTTTGTATAAGTGTCATGTGATTAGTTGATAGTCTGTAGCCCGAACTACTAGGTTTTTCTTCTGCACAGTATTGTATTCCTACGACGGGGTGCTTGTACTCAAGTATTGAATGATATCTGCAAAGTATTCATCAACGATCTAGACTGAAAATAACTGTGCATCTGGAAATTTGTCTTCTAAATTCGTAGGTTATTCTCCATTTGTGACCCTTGATAGGTGGTTAGGTCCTGCATTCAACTTTCTTGGTTTGACGATGACTTCAAAGTCAAATTCTTGGAATAGTAGTAACCATCGACAAATTATCCCCCCCAACACTAGCTTGGTGACTAGATATTTAAGGGCTGAGTGATCTGTAAACATCTTAAAGTGTTTTCCAAATAAGTAATGTATGAACTTATGTCGTGCATAGACCATAGTTAGTCCTTCTCTCTCTGTAGTGTTATAGTTTTGTTCTAATTCTGATACCTTTCTACTCGCAAATGCTATCGGGTGATCCAAGTCTCCCGCTCTAGGCTGCTCCAAGATAGCTCCAAGTGTTATGGTCGATGCATCTACATGGACATGAAATGTCTTCTCCCAGTCTAGGAATACTAGTATTGGGGCGATGACCATCTTCTCTTTTAGCGTATACAGACCGTGTTGACAGTCATCATTCCACTGAAAATTTGTATCATTTCTCAACAGTTTCTCCATTGGCATGGTAATCTGTTCATATCCTTTGATGAACTTTCTATAGTATCCTGTGTGTCCCAATGTCTCTCTTAGTTGACGAAATATTTTCGGTGGTGGTAAGTTAACAATTACGACAATTTTTGCAAGATCTACTAGTAAACCTTGTTTGCATACTATATGGCCTAATAATATCCCAAACGGTGTTCCGAGTATGCATTTATTTATGTTTAATGATATATGGCACTGCCTACATCTTTCTAACATCAGCCGTAAGACCTCTACATGGTCTTTCAACAAACTATAGACTGTTCAATCGTCCAAGTATACCTCGAGAAACTGGTGGATGAATTCCTTAAAGGCAGTGATAACTACTTTGGAAAATATTGTTGGTGCATTCTTCAGTCCAAACGACATGAATATGTACTGGTAGGATCCCCATTATGTCACAAACCTAGTCTTGTATATGTCTTCCTGTGCTATCTTGATCTGATGGTAGCCTGAGAATCCATCAGTGAATGAGTAAGCTTCATGTCCTCCTATGTTCTCCAACATTTCATCCGTGAAAGGTGTAGGGAACGGGTCATGTAGGCATGCATCCTTCAACTTCCTCAAGTCGACGCATATCTGTATCCCTCCTTGTTTCTTGTCCTAAACTACCATTGGGCTTATCCATTCTGATTCTTCGACTGATTCTATGATTCTGACTTTGAGAATCCTTTTGATCTCAGGTTTGACTTTCTACTTATATATTGGGTTCAGTTTGTATGGTCGTTGTCTGATCAGTCTCATGTCAACTCTGAGTGGTATCTTCATTTCTCTTATCTCTCTTGCTATACCTTTCATCTCTGTAAATGTTGTGGGAAACATGTTGATGTACTCACACAATAACTCTGTTATGTTTTCTACGGTTTGTTCATCCCAGTAGTCTCCAATGCTGGCCATTTTGGGATTCTCAATTGTCCCAATGTTGACTTTATTTACCTTCCTCGTCGCGGAAATCACTTCTGATTCTATCGGTGGACCCTCCACTTCTCTTTCACCTTCTTCTTCCTTAATCTAAATATCGCACGGATCGTCTTCCTCTGGTGTGTCTTCGTGCACATGGTAACAAGACAACAATTCATTGACTGTCTGTTTGTTCCATTGTTGTTCTTTTGTTATGAGTTTGAATTATGGTCCCGTGATGAATATCAACCCTCATATTTGTTTAAGCGATGCATTTATGTTGGGTTTTTCATGCTCAAATGAAAAAGTAATTGTAAATTTTTGTTGCAGTACCATCCAGGTTGCAGTTCCTTTGTGCAATTCCTAGTCTGTATACCAGTTCGCTGGTATGCCCTTTAAAGTGTGTATGAAATGATGAGGCCATTCATGTGGGGGTGTCATTTTCCACAACGTTCTGCACTTCTCCAAGTGATTTGTTGGTGCCCCATGTCCCTCATACTTATGTTTCTTGTTGTTTTTCCCTTCTGTGTCAAACCTTATGTGCAGTAACCGCTTACATTGGTACCAATCTGTGATTGTCTCTTTGTGTGCACCCCACCATCTTGAAGGTGCGACATTGAGTGCTATATCAAGTGCTAATAGTCTATGATTCTCTAAAATTGCATCTTCATATTGTGCCAAAAATGTTTCCAAATCGTTTAATCTGTGGAAACTGGGTGGTTCCCTTATCTCTGTGCCTACCCATCTTACTACGCGGTCTATTCATGCACATATTCACGTAGAAACTTCATGTAGCTTTTGTTGCCATTTTTCTAAGATAGGATCTGAGTCTATCACACATGAAGTAATGCTCCTCCAATTGAGTATTCCATCTGTAGTTGGGTTTACGTAATCCTCATCACGCGCAGTTGTTCTGTACAACTGGTTGATTTCCTCTAAGTCTAAGAAAATAGGTTCTACAAACCTCTCTCCTTCTGCTGGGTCTAATGGCATGATGACCCTGTATTCACCTGACTTGAATGTCATTTTATGTGTCTTCAAATTAATTATGGCCTGGTTTTCAAACGCCCAATTCAAGCCAAGCAACGCTGGATATGGTGTTGTGTTGTCAACTATTTCAATTACTTCAAAATATGCTTTAGTGCGCACTCCATCCAAGTCTATTGTCACTCTTTTCAGTCTACTGATTGGTAGGAATCTGTGTTTGTTTGCTAGTTTTAGTTGAACATGTGAATATTCTAATGTGGGCTCACCCATGCATTGCCATGTCTTCTTTGGTAATACATTCATTTCAGATCCTAGATCCAGTATGATGTCTCCCATGTTGAAATATCCAATGTTGGAATTCAGTCTGAACTCCCTACTTGTTCTTCTCTTTATATGTATTTGATTGACTGTTTTTGGCTCTAGTTTTCCTTCTGTCTCGATGCTACATTTTTCTAGTATATTTTGCAACATTTTGACAGATGATGGATCATTTAATACTTTTACACATGATTGCAAAAACCCTTTGATTCTACTTAATTGTCCCATGGATTGCATCTCGTTGGTATGATCCAATAACAGAGGCATCTTGTACTCTGGTGCTTCCTTGCTTTGTTGTGCAGTTGAAGTCGATGCCATGTCTACCTTCTGAAATTCTTGTCTGGCTTGCGTAAATATCTCCTTCTTCATCTACACATTGAACTTTCCTTGGTTCAGCGTTATTCTTCACCCACTGGTGTTGTAGTGGCTCTTGTTGATCTGCGCGTTTCCTATTTTGGCTCCTCCCCGAGTAGCTATGTTAAAGTTTTTTCTTTCATCCCTTGCTTCGGCTGAAATCCACTGAACATTCTGGTTGTTTTGGTTCCTCTTTTCCTAAATCTTTACTAATAGTGTCGGACACTGTTCTATATCATGGTCTGATGCGCGACAATACATACAAGTCGTTGGTGGAAGTGGCCATTCCCTTGCATAATGTCCCAGTTGTTGGCAATTGTGACATACCATTGGTCCTCTACCTCTTCCAAAACCTCCTCTCGTTCATCCTCCTCCTATGTAGCCCGCTCAATCTCCTCGCGACACGTTATACTGAGGTGACTAATTATACTGCGTGGTATTATACTAAGGTTGTGTTGTGTTGTACTATGGTTGTGCGATATTATATGGTTGTTGCGCAGTATTATATTGTTGTTGCACAATATTGTATGGGGTTGGAACTTGGTTAAATTGTGGTGAGGCTTGCCCCGTCATCATTTATGCCTGCATTCGATATGCATCTGATGTTCGTTCTCGCATCAAATCCATAGTTCTACATTCTTTGTCATCGTGGCCCATTGACTTGCAAAAGTTGCAATATGAAATCTTTGGAACTGTCTGGTATTTCTGCATCATTGAGTAGTGATATGGATCGTGACCCAGTTTCTTGCAGATTTCACATCATAGTCCTCTTGTTGGTAATGGATTTGGCATTCCTACTTCCATATACTACGCAAATGTTGGACATTCATTCTTGTGATGCCCCTCCGTCCTGCATGTAGTACACCAGATGGATTCTCATTTGTCTTTGCTCTTATTCTGGTTTAGTTGGAACGTTAAGTTCTTTAGATCTTCCTTCAGTTCTTTGATAGATGGATCTGTCTACTGGTACTGGTTTTCTTCCAGTTGCAGGGCTGCCTGCAGAGCCTCTGCATGTGTCTGGAACTTCTGTTGTCTCAATGGGTATTTTAAGTGTGGTAGCAATGAATTGATGAACAGGTGTCAATGTTGTATATCAATCATAAGATATTTTAACTTTCCTTTTAAGCGCTTAAATCGCTGGTCAATTTCCCAAACAGATTCGACTGTTTTCTATCAGATTTCTATCATCTCATTCATGTATTGATCCTCTAATCTTGGCTTTTGGAACTCATTAATAAGTAACTTCTTAATGTATGTCAGTGTCCTTGTCATCCCAGGTGCACTATTTGCATCTAGACTCATGTACTAGTCTAGTGCGCGGTCTCTTAGCATAATAGCTAACTACGCTAGTTTGGTATCTTCATCCATGATTTGTTTTACTTCCTAGATATTTGCACAAATGAAAAAATGTTTCTCAGGGTCTTATGTTGCTTCTCCTTTGAATTCTGGTAACCTGATGGTGAGTTCATGTCCTACCATTCTGAACGTTGAATTACTACCTTCGCACGGTGTAGATACTTGGCTAGTGTTTCCTAAACTGGCTCCTCTAGTTGTTGTTCCTTGTGTAGATTTACTTCCTACTGTCTCACTTCTTCCAAACTTCGGTTGTCTAAACAGTGGTGTTCTCTTTGGTGTGTTAGTCGCACATGGTTTTATGGGTTCCACACTGATATTAATATGGATAGGATTGTTGCCTTCTCTTCCCATTCTTGGACCTCTTGTCTTCCTCTCATATGTTGCGCACAAGATTTCTTCAATCTGCTCCATAGCCCGAAGCTCCTTTACCTCTTCCTCATCACTTTCCAAGCCTTCCCTTGCGGCTACGACTCTCCTGTTGGTATTCACCTTGTATTGGTAGGGTACTCCGCTACGCATATTTCTAGCGGTCATGATGATCCGTTTGATCTGGTCATCATCCATCATGATTGGGTCCAAGGGTTCCTCCTTCTTTCCCTTATCCTTTTGTCCTTCCATTTCTCCTTTTTCTGTCAGTGCTTGCCCCCTTCCCCCATGCACGCAAGGAAGTTTAGTTGTTTGTCTCCATTGTCATTACGCCTTTGTTATATAGAAGTATCTTAATATAAGTATATAGTGATCTAATGTACCTTCCTCGAGGTCCTTGTAGAAATTTTTGTTCTGTTTCATTGTATGACTTCATTGTATCTACTGCAAACTCTGTTATAAATCCTGCCACAATATTGTCAAGCCAAAAGTCTACTGCGCAGGTGAATTTGTTGTTTACTTGTTGTAATTGTTGAATCTGTATGGGGTCCACTCTAACTGTTTGATCTGGTTCATTGCGTGGTTATCCTTCAACCTTAGTATCCACTCCTACAATAAGTGTGGAAAATCATAGAAAAAGACTTCATGCAAATCAGCAAAGACATATTTCTCAAGATATTTGCGAGGTGTTACTCTAGGGTTTATGTTATCTTTCTGTGAAAACTCCAGCTCCTGTGTCCTTATCCAGCTTCTGATCTTTGCTTTTGTGGGATTCCACGGTCTCAACATCCACTTATAGTGGCTCATTACTTTTTTTTCTACTTTAGTATTTTATTCCTCTGCCTCCCACAGATGTTACGTAACTTTTCACAGATCTTCAATGTATCTCAACTACTCAATCCTATATTGTTCCTACCAACAACAATGAAACCATTTGTTAGTTACTTATGTGCTATCTGAGTTCGTCTTAAGTGACCCAAGGTTCATGTTTGTTCAGGTTTCCAACAAAGCCTCTAAAACTATCGGCCCTCTTGGTAAACCAGAAGGCAATGCAGCGCACCAGGTACACTGCATTGTCTCACCCGAGATAGTCTTAATGGGTGGCTGCAAGAATCATGTGTTTGCAGCCTAGGGTTGAGTGGCTGATATGAGAACTATGAACTAATATTTCCATTATAACTTATTAATGCAATACACGTGGTTCACCCCCCTTGGGCTACGTCCACAAAGATTTGGCTCTCAGCTTCTTTTATTATAGTTGTTTGATCACTACAACATCATGCGCTTACAACTCTTCTCAATCAGGTGAGATCTATATGAGGCAGAATAGATCGCACCAGGATTCTTAGCCTGTGATCTAACCCTCAAGATATTCCCTCCTCCGACTTCTCTAGCTCAACAGCTTACAAAAATAGGTCATACAACAAAATATTACATACCAACTTACTACAACAATTCTCTCTATAAAATATGACTCGTCTCTTCTCTGAGACCTATGTATTTCTCTTTATGCATTTCTGGCTCTTAAGCCATTAGAATACATTACCAAAAACCTAACCCTACCATCGTTAGGTATTTCATGCATGCGCGCCTGTTGCTTTTCCTTCCAGCTGTCACTTTCCTCGTGCATACCTTCTTTCCCCAAAATCGTCTTTCTTTCCGCCTTGGCCTGCTTCCAACATGGGCCATAACCAAATTCTCTTTGATGGTATGGAGAATATTCTCTCGAACTGTAAGTGGTTGGTCAAACGCTTGGACCTTCAAGACACCTGAAAAATATGAGAGAACTGAAGGTGGATTTTGTCCATATACCGCTTCTAAGGAGTCATGTGAGTAGTTGTATGGTATGAAGTGTTGTACAACCATTTGTCTAGTGGTAACCATTGAGCCCATTGATTTTTTTTTTTTGAGGCAAAACACCTCAAATATGTTTCCAAACAATTTTTGACAACTTCAATTTGACCATCAGTCTAGGGATGATAATTTGTGTTGATATGCAATTGGGTGCCTTGTAGTTTGAACAATTCTTGCCAAAAATTGTTGGTGAAAGTTGGGTTGCGATCAGAAACAATAGAATGTGGCATGCCATGAAGCTTGAAGACCCGATCCATGAAAAGTTGAGCCATGCTGGCCCTTGACCAAGTTTTGAGGATCCTTGGTTAGGTTTGACCTATTTTGAGAATTCGACAGGCTGTCGAAGGTGGAGTGCAAGTCGAAGTGGATATTTTTGGGTTTTGGGCTTATGTAATGGGTATGGGGATGTCGGCCCATGGGTTTACCCATGTTTAGGCCCATTTTGTAATGTATAAGTAGATGTCTAGGTGATGTAAAAAGAGACGCGAAGAATGATATAGACATTTGTGTGATGTGGTGCTAAGTGCTATATTGTGCTAATTGTGAATAGTTGTGGATGCTTTGTGCATACTATGTGTTAAGACTTGCAAAGCTAAGTGAAAGTGATTGTAAAAAGGCTTTGTGATTAAACCTAACTCGTGAAAGGAGGATCTGGCGAGGTGCGCACAGATCTCATGTCCTATGTGGAGTGATTTCTGGTGTCTCTGTCTTTGTAGAATATCGAGAGAAGATATTAAAGAAGAGAAGATATTAAAGAAGAGAAGAGTTGGTGGATGTAGCCCCACACTGGGGTGAACCACATATATCATGTGTTTTGGTTTCTTTATTCATTCTAGATATTCTCTTGTGTATATGATTTATGCTTAGTGTTGTTATCTTTATGTATGTTAGAAACATATGATATGATAGCTTAGTGCCTAATGATGTGAATAAGATGCTAGATCTGATTTGTGTTGATATGCTTAGTGCTTGAATATATTAGATCTAGATTAATACTGCGATGCTCTGTTATTAGGGTTTTGTTTGTGATGTAAGTATAGGCTAGATACTGATGAAGGATAATTTATAAGTGCTTGGTTAGAGTATTGTAATCACAGATATGTGTCCTAGCTAAGGTTGGAGACACTGGAGTCCTGCAACCACCCCTGCCTCTACCTCAGGTGAAACTTCATCTGCTTCGCAGGTGTTGCCAAAAGAGCCAGTAGTTAGGTTTTTTTTGGTACATTGTTGAAGCCTTGAACCTTGGGTCTGCCCTTGTGCAAACAAGCCATAGTGGATGTTGTAAATGGGTGTTGAAGAGAACATAAATGAGCATACTTGGAAAGATGATCAATTACCACCATGATGACTGATTTATTGCCCGATTTAGGTAATCCTACAATAAAATCCATAGATATATCCCGCTAAATAATAGGTGGAATCATAAATGGTTGTAGTTTTCTAGGAGATTTAACTGTTTCATCCTTGTTGTGTTGACACACATCACATTCAGCCACAAAATTACAAATGTCTTGTTTCATACCATCCCAGAAAAAAGAACGTTTGACCCTGTCATAGGTTTCGGTAAACCCAAAGTGCCCAGATGTGGGTGTAACATTAAGCTCAAAAAGTATCGTGGATTTAATTTTTGACTGTTTACTTAAATAAAAACAACCTTTGTATCGAAGCTCATCATGGAGCCAAGAGTACCCTGGGGAAACTAGAGAATTGGACTGCAATTGTTGTATTAGATGTGAACTTTTGGGATCGTGTAGCCATTCATCGGGAACATCTTGGAGCTAATCTAATATAATGAAGGAGAGAGAAAAAAGGGACCCTTCATCTTCATATTTTCGGGAAAGTGCATCTGCAACCACATTGTCTTTTTCTTTCTTGTAAATGATCTCATAATCATATCCAAAGAGCTTAGTCACCCATTTTTGTTGCTCTGGGGAAGAAATGTGTTGTTCCATAAAATACTTGAGGCTTTGATGATCTGTCTTAATTTGAAAGGGTTTCTCCAATATATAAAGGTGCCAAAGATCAACGACATGCAAAATAGCCAACATTTCCTTTTCATAGATTGATTTTCCCAAATTTCGCTCAAACACTTCTTTGTTTGTAAAGGCCAAAGGCCGACCCTCTTGCATAAGGACAATGCCAATTCATTTCCATGAAGCATCACATTCCAGGACAAAGGTCTTTGTGAAATCAGGAAGCACCAGGACTGGAGTGGTGCACATGACCATCTTCAAGGTTTGAAAATCTTGAGTAGTCATTGGAGTCCATTTGAAATAATTATTTTTAAGGAGTGCAGTGAGAGGTGTCGCAATATTTCCATAATTATTAACAAACTTGTGATAATAACCTGTTAAGCCCAGAAATCCACGCAATATTTTGAGTCTTTGGGTGAGGCCAGTCTTTCATAGCTTCAATCTTTTTAGGATCCACTCTGACATTAGCCTTACCAACAAGATTTTTGGTTGTGGAGCTTGATTATCTTCCTGATTCAGAGGTCTTTTACTTTCAGCCGTGTTTATACCCCATGAAGTATTTACACCCCAGAAGTATGTACACTCTTCCACGCGGGGAAGTGCAGAAGGGGGGTACCCCTTCTGCATGGTATAGGGAGTCTATCCCCCCTGATGGGGGGTCTAGGGGCAAGCGGGCCCCCAACGGGGGTTCGGGGGCAGCATCCCCTGAAGGAAGAATTGCCTTGTAAATGTATATTGTAAATTTATTGTAAATCTGGACCGTTCATTATAAGGTCGTAGATCTAACGGTAGAAATTATGTTAGGGTTTTTTTCCCTATAAGGAAACCCTCTATTATGAGGGAAATGTATTGTGGCTATGCATTATGGCGAGCATGGTATTCTGAGAGAGGAGACTATGAGAGAAAGAAGAGGAAGTTATAGCGGGTTTTGCTGTAGGTTGTATCCCTTCATTTGCTGTATAATAATAAAGGAAGGACCTGGCAATTTCTCTGGTGGACGTAGCCCACACTGGGTGAACCACGTAAATCTGTGTCTCTCTTGTATTGTGTATCTTCTATGTTTTTTTTCCACATTTGTTTTATTTTATTGCTCCGTGGTCCTGTTTTTCTAACAAAGATGACCCAAGTACTCAATTTCTGAGGCGCCAAAAGAACATTTAGATTGTTTCAGGAAAAGTTGGTGCTGAGAGAGTAGATGAACAACTCGATCCACATGAGCAAGATGGTATTTTCAGGTTTTTCTATAGATGAGTATATCATCAAAGAAAACTAAAACAAAATGACGAAGAAAAGGACGAAAGACATGATTCATGAGGATTTCAAAAGTGGAGGGAGCATTACATAAGCCAAAGGGCATGACCAAAAACTCATAGTGGCCCTCATGAATTCTAAAGACAATCTTAGGAATGATTGCCTCTTTCATACGGGTCTGGTGGTAGCCAAAACGAAGATCAAGTTTAGTAAAGAACTGGGCGCCACTCAATTCATCCAAGAGGTCATAAATGAAAGGAATGAGAAATTTGTCTTTAATGGTGAGTTTTTTGAGGGTGCGGAAGTCAAGACACATGTGCCAAGAACATTATTTATTAAGGACCATGACCACATGAGAAGAGTAGGGGATCATACTAGAGTGGATAACATCTGTGTTGAGCAGTTCTTGAACCATTTTCTTAATTTGATTTTTTTGGGGAAAAGGGGTGATGATAGGGATGGATATTGGGAGGAAGGATTCCTGGGACAAGGGGAATGGAATGATCATGAACACCATGGGAAGGAGGGATTCCCTAGGGAGTGGAAAAAACCACTTTATTTTTAGAGAGGATGGATTGGAGGTTCTGCAGCACAGAGGGTGTCTCAGTTGCTTGTATGGAATGGAGTGGTGAAATAACACTAAAATGACCTATTTTTAGCAGCTTTTCCATGCGATGGGAACTAATGATCTCAAGGGAACCAGCGGTGATGCCTTGGAAATTATATTGTTGGCCCTCTTGGTCTAATTTCATGGTTAATTGCTTAAAATCCAGGAGAATGGGACCCAAAGTTCTTATCCAAAGAGCTTAATCACCCATTTTTGTTGCTTTGGAGAGGAAATGCGTTGTTCCACAAAATACTTGAGGATTTGATGATCTATCTTAATTTGAAATCATTTCCCCAATAGATAAAGGCGCCAAAGATCAGCAACATGCAAAATACCCAACATTTCCTTTTCATAGATTGATTTTCCCAAATTTCGCTCAGACGGTTCTTTGTTGGTAAAGGCCAAAGGCCATCCCTCTTGCATAAGGACAATGCCAATTCCTTTCCATGAAGCATCACATTCCAGGACAAAGGTCTTTGTGAAATCAGGAAGTGCCAGGACTAGAGTGGTGCACATGGCCATCTTCAAGGTTTGAAAATCCTGAGCAGTTGTTGGAGTCCAAGTGAAAGAATTCTTTTTAAGGAGTGTAATGATAGGTGCCACAATATTTCCATAATTCTTAACAAACTTGCGATAATAACCTGTTAAGCCTAGAAATACAAGCAAGATTTTGAGAGTCTTTGGGTGAGGCCATTCTTGCATATTTTCAATCTTTTTAGGATCCCTTCATCCTTGCCAACAAGATGACCCAAGTACTCGACTTCTGAGGTGCCAAAAGCACATTTAGATTGTTTCAGGAAAATTTGGTGATGAGAGAGTAGATGGATAACTTGATCCACATGAGCAAGATGGTCTGTCCAGGTTTTTTTATAGGTGAGGATATCATCAAAGAAAACTAAGACAAAATGACGGAGAAAAGGACGAAAGGCATGATTCATGAGGCTTTGGAAAGTGGAGGGTGCATTACACAAGCCAAAGGGCATGAACAAAAACTCATAGTGTCCCTCATAAGTTCTAAAGGCAATCTTAGGAATGTTTTCCTCTTTCATACGAATCTGGTGGTAGCCATAAGAAAGATCAAGTTTAGTAAAGAACTGGGTGCCACTTAATTCATCCAATAGGTCATAAATGAAAGGAATGGGAAATTTGTCTTTAATGGTGAGTTTGTTGAGGGCGCAGAAGTCAGGACACATGCGCCAAGAACCTTATTTATTAAGGACCATGACCACAGGAGAAGAGTAGGGGTTCGTACTAGGGTGGATAACACTTGCGTTGAGCAGTGCTTGAACCATTTTCTTAATTTCATTTTTTTGGGGAAAAGGGGTGATGATAGGAACAGATATTGGGAGGAAGGATTCATGGGACAAGTGGAATGGAATGATCATAAACACCATGGGAAGAAGGGAGTCCCTGGAGAGTGGAAACAACCACTTTATGTTTAGAGAGGATGGATTGGAGGTCCTTCGACACGGAGGGTGTCTCAGTTGCTTGTATGGCATGGAGTTGGGAAATAATGCCAGAATGACCTATTTTTAGCATCTTTTCCTTGCGATGGGAACTAATATTCTCAAGGGAACCAACGATGATTCCTTGGAACTTATATTGTTGGCCCTTCTGGTTGAATTGCATGGTTAATTCCTTAAAATCCAGGAGAATGGGACCCAAATTCCTTATCCATTCTACACCCAACACAATGTCACAACCACCCATGTCGATGGAAAACATATGAGATTTCAGGTGGTAGTCACCAATTTGGAGGCACACATTTTCACAACGCCCTCCACATTTCATGCACTCGCCATTGAAAATCATGATTTGGAAATTATTGACTGCACGGATATAGAAATTAGTTTCTTGGGCAATGTGGCGATGAATAAAATTATGGGTGGTTCCACTATCAACAAGAATGATGACCTTCCTATGCTTGATGTAACTAATTAGCTTGAGGGTTTGGGGAGCAAAGAAGCCAGTGAGAGCATTTAGGGAAATGACTGGTTCTACTTCGGGAGGGTCTGAGGGAGGAGTTATGTCAGTGGGTTCAGGTGACATAGACATAAGGGGAGCTTCAATATCCTCTTTTGAAATATCCTCTGAGATGGCCATAAAAATATTTTGTTCCTTACACTTATATCCAGGAAAATATTTGTCATCACAATTATAACAAAGGCCTTTTATTGGGCGTTCATCCATTTCAGCCCTGGTCAATTTTTGGATATTTAGTGGAGTAGAAGGAGGAGTGGAATTTACTGGTTTAGTGTGGGGAATAAAGGAGGGTTTTTGGTTTTGATAAGAGAAAACATGTTGTGCTTCCTTAGCTCTTTTAGTATCCTCTACCCAACTCTAAGGCCGAGCCATGAGGACATGGGCACAAATCTCATCCTTGAGGCCACTGATAAAACATTCTCGAAAAAAAAACATCAGACATGCCCTCTGTATGAAAATCCAGTCACTCAAAAGTAGCTATAAAGTCTTCCATTGTGCTAGATTGTTTTAACTTTGTCAAATGGCCTAAATGGTTGGTGTCAGTGTCAAAGAATTCATAAATCTTTGCCACAAAGTGTGTCCAAGCAACATACCATTGGCGGGAAATTGTTCTCCATTGCCACCATTGCCAATGTTCTTGATCTATATGGAGAACACCACACCGTAGTTTGGCCAACTCATCCGTAATGTCGTACAAAGAGAAATAATATTTCATTTGAGTGACCTAGCGAGTGGGATCCAAGCCATCAAATTTGGTCACATCCACACGCAGAAGGTGTAGGTCACGCTGAAAGTGATGGGGGAGAAAATTATGGGAATGAGAGGAAGTTTCAAATTCGGTATGCAAAGTTGGGTCAGATAAGGGAGGATCTACAAGGATATGCAACTTGGTGCAGATCATCGTAAAGACAGATTCAAGCTAGGTAGTAATGTCTTATTTGAGTTCCTCGATTAAGTCGGCGATGGATGAAAAAGTGTTCTTATTGATAGTGGCAATATTGGCACTGAGTTGTCTCACTTCTTGTTGGGTCTCTATGAAATTAGATTGCAAGGTATTGAAGCAAGCTTCCAAGTTTTGGCTACGGGTATGAGCCATGATGAGGGAACCGAAAAGGGGTAGGCGAGGTCAAACAATTTTTTGAAAAATGATAGGTATGAAATGCCCAAATTTTTAATCAGGAAGAAATGTGTAGTAATTTGGCAACTCGAATGCAGGAGACACAGTTGAGCGACAATAGATATTGTTTGTTTGTTTTTTTTTGTTTCCATCCCCAAAGGTTAGGTATTCAAGGGTTCTATAGACAAGTGTTTTCCCTATACTATAGCTCTCTGATATACGTGCGGGGTCACATAGTAGTACTCGACCCAATATCTCAGGGAACCAACTATGGAGGCTAGACCGTGCCCTTAGCCATACTACCCAACTACCCAGGTACTAGAGAGTATATTCTCAAGCGTTGTTCTCGGTGGCACTATAGCAGTCAGGTAGCCGATCAGTTTATCTATGGAGGGCTTTAGGAAATCTAGGTCGATCTATATACAGGTGTTGTCTGATGCGCTACCACTCAAAGGGGTACCAACAGGAGTTACAAGGGTGGCCAACAGATGTGCTCTTAAGTACCACTTGTATTTCCTATGTGTATGAATCCTCGACCATGAATTTATGTGCGTAACGACATATCTATGTAGATTAAAGACGCCAGAATATGTCTCTACCCTGAAAAAAAATTAACCCACAATTTTCTGTCGAGGAAGGTGCTCTGATACCACTTGTAATATTCCAGATATAAAAAGGTATGCAAAATAGAAATAAATAGCTAGAAATGGTAGATGGACAACAATATAACCAGAACAACACCACAATAATACCAAAATGATACCAGAATAACACCAGAAAGAGCACTTTGATTACTAAGAGCAATGTTCACTTGCCTCTTCAAAGGGGCAACCTCCAACATAGCAGAGCTCTATTACAATAATATCCAAGACAAAAGTTCTCATACCCTCGACTCCTATTTATACTAAATATGTCTATCAAAAGAACCATCTAGAGGAAGATCCTTCTAGAAGCGAAAGCTTCTATTAGGTCTTCTTACATTGGACTTATTCTTCCTTATTGCTAGGCCTTATTAATATTGACCTTTATTACATCGAAATATATTATTCTACCTACGTAAGGGGTTAGATCCCTAACACAGCCCTTCAATTGTTATTTTGTTTTCATGCAAGTCCCACTAATAGTTGTCATGATAGGGCTGAAAATATGCATAAGACTGCTATAATAAAACATTTACTGGAAACAAAGACGTAGTTAGTTTCGACACTAACTGATCATCAACTTCATTTTCAAACTTACCACTGATCAAAGGCTGGAAATTTTGACTATTAAAACCCTCTATATAATAAGCTACAGGATCATTGAAAACCTGAGAAGGTTGTTGCTAGTTTATGTTGTTGTTAGCTTGCTCTAGTAAACTATGGTGATTTTGCATCAATTTTCACTCCTATGTTTTGATAGTGATTTGAAAATTTTATTTCAACAGCTCAAATGAAGCAAAACATAAAGGAAGAGGGAAACCTTCAATTGACTCACAATTTTCTTCATGTTCAATAGCATAACTATGAGACTGATGAAAATGAACATTTTCTGACTGAGAACATGCAACACATTGCTCTAGAAAGTTAGCATCATAGTCATCATCATACTCATCATACTTGGGAAAATCATTAACTCCAACAATGTCATCAAACAAAAAAATTGGGATAGCAACTCGTTCTTCAACAAAATGATATGCAGACTTACTCTCATGACATCCATCACTGGAAATCTCAAAAAAATCCATGGCGTAATCAGCTCCCCACTCATGATAAAAGGGATCAAAATTCAAATCACCAGCATAACAATTTGGGCCAACAACATATTCTTCAATAGCTGGAATATAATCTTCTGCAAAAACATTAACATTAAAATATTCAAGAGAATGCATGATATTATTAACCCTCTGCTCAAAATTCAAATCCACTTATTTTTGTTCATGTTCACTCTCATGTTCCCTAGCATCTAACTCCTCATCTTTAATCTGATTTTTCAGCTTCGTACATGCTTGAAGATTGTCTTCAACCTCCTGAGCATCATTGAACATCTGTTGTAGGGTCACATAGCTCATCTCCATCAAAAGAAAAGACATATATGGATGAAAGGTTGTTGCATAATAAAGCATGACAACAGCTTCAGTGGGTAGAATCCCTTTAGGCATCTTATGATACAAGCTATGAAACCTCATGTTAAACATTGACACGGTCTCATTCCCTTGTTTCTTCATGGAATAAAACTCTGAAAGGAGTTAATCCAAGGGTTTCCTCTCACCCCAAAATTTCAGAAAGAGGTCTTTCATTTCCTCCCATGCGCTGATGGATCTGGGTTGTAAGTGTCTAAACCATTATTTAGCATTCCCTTGTAGTGACTAAGAATGTTAAGCCCTAATATTGGCCCATTATCCCTTAATTGGGGCACATTAGATTAGTAATGTTATTTTATTTATGTCGGCTTTAGGCCATTAGTTATAATTATACCTCCTAGTCT
>JZKD02S1774509.1:0-35423 GCA_000966675.3 Picea glauca
TAAGCGGAAGCTGAGGTGTAATGGGATGGAGGCAATGTGGAGCGAGGTGGAAGGAGATGAGAAAGGGACATGTAATAACGGGAAAGTAAGTGGAAGACATATGGAGGGAGTGGAAGTGATGAGGGGTGGCCACTTGTCGGCCCCAGATAGGATAATTTATGCACATGCTATATCAGGGCTGCAAAAAGCACTCTGAAACTTCCCCGCTTTTAGCCCTGATGTGGGTCTTTGGATGAATGTAGTGCCTCCACAAACTGTGGTTGTTTTCCCCAACCTACTCTACCTTTTTTTATCCCGTGCGCATGTTGAAGCCCCGATATGACCATCAACCGTTGATCTGGGGTGCTCAGCTTTCGACCGCCTAGATCTGCACGTGCCTTATCATGTTGCGCCATAATGTCTCATCACATATCCGACTTAGGATATAATCCAAATTGTGGGTTTTAGCCCACTTCTTGTCATTCTTTTTCCATGGTATCCATTTTGAAGGAAGAACTCCCCCTCTACCAACATATGTGATAACATTAGGCTCCACGAGGGATGGCTTGCTCCCTGTGAGATGGCAAGAACTCTTCTGCAGTTTCAATGCCTTGCTGTTGGGCTATGGAGTCATTTATGAACTGAAAAATAGAAACAAAAAAAAACAATATTTACAAATACATGAGAGCCACCTGTGGCTCAAACAAAGAATTTCTTCAGAAAATGCCCATCTAGAGGGCCACCAAAAATTTCATTTCCCTCCAGATTATACAACCTGTAGGTATTATTTGGAATTGTCTCAGAAACTTTGAAGGGCCCAATCCACAAGGCGTCGAATTTGCTGTTCTTTCCTTTGTCCTGCCTGGGTGCATCCCATTTAAGCACTAGATCTCCCAGTTGGAAATCTTCGTTTCTTTCCTTTTTGTCAAAGGTTTTCTTGATCCTTTGCTAACGGTCATGAGCTCTGTCCAACACCTGATCTCTAGTATGATAGACTTCCACCAGTTGATGAATTATTCTGATCATATTATCAGGCTCTCCTTGATAATCCTGAAATAATTTTGCTATAGGTAGAGCCAGTCGAGAGGGAAAAACAACTTCTGTCCCATAAACAAGTTGGAAAGGGGAGATACCTATGGACCATTTTGTTGTCACTCAATCAACCCATAGAGCGAATTTGAGCTTTGAATCCCATGCCTTCTTATTGTCTTCTAACAACCTTTTAATAAGCTTGATCAAACTTTTGTTAGAGGAATCTGCCAGTCCATTGCCTTGGGGATAATAAGGAGTGGAGTGAATTAATGAAATCTCAAACTACTCACAGAACTTGATCAAAGGCTCAGACTTGAAAGATGCAACATTACAAGTGATACTTCTGCTAGGACAACCAAACCTTGCTATGATATCCTCCAGGAAACTGATGATTACCTTGTGTGAAGCACTCCTGGTGAGGATGGATTCTATCCATTTGGTGAAATAATATTTGGTAGTTAAGATCCATCTGTGTTGACCACTTGAAGTAGGATGAATCTCCCCAATGAAGTCCAATCCCCATTGCTGAAGCTACTACATGCTTTAGTGGCAAGGATTTGAGCTGCTGCTTTCATGAGAATTTTTTACATTTGATGCAGGCTCTGATCTCTCTGCAGACATCAGTGAACAAAGTGGGCCAATAGTACCCTTCCCTAAGAATTTTGTAGGCTGTGGTCTTCCAGAAATGATGTCCCCCACATAGGCTTCTACGAAAATCAAACATAATTCTTTGGGCCTCCTGGGGATCCTAACATCTCAGAAGCACTCCCAGAGGGTCTTTCCAATACAATACCTAGTCAATAAGGAAATATCTGATTGCTTTTATCTTTAAATATCTTTCCTTGCTCTTCCCCATTCCATCAGGGGGCTTCAATTTTTGCATAAAATGTAATATGTTTCCATACCAGGTGCATTATGCTAGTGATAAGCTATCTTGAGAGATTTCGTTAGACAACTTTGCCTACTGATTTTCTGAGCGAGTATTGACGAAGTTAACCCCCAAGGATTTAAAATTAGATTCAACCAACAACTTGGCTAAACCTTTCCCTTTAACTAGCTTGGTGGGTTTTACTTCTAGATCAAACTCAAGGATTTTTGAAATCCATTTGCTCCTCTTCCCATCTATGTCCGACTGAATGAGAATGTCCTTCACAACAACTGAAGGGACAAATGCAATAATTCTTGAATGAAGGACATAGATCCTGAAATCCTTGAGGGATTTCACCAATGCATAGGCTTGTTTCTCCATGATATCATATCTGATCTTTGCATCCCTCAATTACCTGCTAAAAAAGGAGATATGTTGTTCCATTCCCTCATCATTTTTCTGCAACAAAACAACTGCTACTGTATCAAAAGAAGTTAAAGAAAAAATCAGAAAATCCATTGAATAGTCAGGACTGATCAGCACGGGGGCTTCAGTCAATGCCTTCTTAATATGGAAGAAGGGTTACTTGGGTTCAACAATCTACTTTATTTCATTCCCCTTCCTAAGCATGGCTGTGATATGCTTCACCAATTCGGAAAAATTTGAAACAAACCTCCTTAGAAAGTTAATCTTGCCCAGGAAAGACTAGACCTCTTTCTTGGACCTCGAGAGTGATAATGTTTGGATTTCTTCCACACTTTTTGGATCGATATTGACTCCATCGACTGATACTATGTGACCAAGCAACTTTCCCTCCATAGAAAATAGTGATTTTTTGAGGTTGAGGGAAAGACCGAACTTTCTGGATTTCAAGAAAACTTTCTTTAGATGACAACAATGTTCTTTATCAGATCTGGAAAAGACTTTTATTTCATCCAGATAGATGACCAAAAATTTATATTTCTGCCCAATGAAGGCGATGTCCATGGCTCGTTGAAATGTTGCCCCTGCATTCATCAATCCAAAAGGCATTTTGGCATACATGAATGTGCCCCAAGGAGTGGTGAAGGTTGTTTTTTATCTGTCCCCAGGCAAGACTGATATCTGATTGTAGCCAAAAAATACATCATTCATGGATATCCTTGATGCATCGGTTACCCTTTGTAATATATGTTCCATTTTTGGCAAGGGGTAATTGTCCTTCTTTGATATTCTGTTCAGATTTATGAAGTCGACACAGATCCTGATCTCTCCATTCTTCTTTCTCACTGGGACTTGATTGGCTATCCATTCTGAATATCTCAAGGGGACAATGATTTGGGCATCTAACAACTTCCTTACCTCCCTCTCCATGATAGGCAGTAACATAAGATTTAACTGTCTCAACTTCTGCCTAAATGGTTTGGATTCTTCCTTCAATGGGATCTTGTGCTCTATAATGCTGATGTCATATGTTTTGAGGTCTTCATAGGTCCAAGCAAATACATCAACAAATTCTTTTAATAGATTAGTATACTTGGCCCTCTATTCCTTTGACAAGCTGTTAGACAACTTGACAAGCTTTGGCTTCTCCTATGTGCCAATATTGCACTCAGCTATATCAACATCATCCTTTAAGATTTTTCCCCTTACTGCCACATCATTTCTATCAAAAAGCCTTTCCAAAGGAACCAGTCCTTTGGGGATGTGATTGCTAGGCAGCTGAACAATATGATGACCAACAATCTTGTTCATAAAATCATTAACATAGGGATCGAATTCAGAAGCAGGGTCTTGATCAATGTGCAATGCAGAGAATTCCTCAACAATCTCTAGGAATCTTTTGATTTCAATATCATCCTCAAAAACCTTCCAATGTTTGACATTGTCAGGTATGGAGGGCATGTATTTCACTTTTGTATCATACATGAGCTTGGGTGGCAGGGGGACTCTAAAATTGCTCGCTGAAATAGCCAGGGAATCAACCACAATGTTTCCTCCTCTTGGAATAAATGATATATTGAAAGCCATGAAAAAATTGTTAATGAGGTCCCATACTTCATTTCTGTAACTCCTAAGCTGAGGGTATTTGGCCTGATAAATATTTCTGATCTGCTGAATAATCAGTTAGACATCCCCAAACATAGATATTTCTTTAATTCCCATGTCTTTTGCAACCCTTAAGCCCAAAACAAGAGCCTCGTACTCTGCCACATTATTGGTAGCTTCAAACTCTAACTTGTATGATAGGGATATAGTTCCTTGAATAGGGGAAACCAAAGCTATCCTAGTGCCAGAACCACCTTTAGAGTAAGCTCCATCAAAGAACATTTTCCATACAATAGTAGTTGGAGGAGAATCTTGGTGGGGGTTAATTGGATGTTTTCTGAGTTGAAGAGGAGCCTCAGGGGTGTTGGTGAGCTGTAACAAACTGGATCCAAAATCAATATCCATAGCGAAAATAGGGTGATTGGTGGGGTCTGCCTCATCAATGATGATGTAGGCTAGCTGAGCTTCTCTGTACAATCTTCTGTGCTCCCCTCCAAAGACTAGAACAATAGCATATGTGAGGTCCATCTGCAATGTTCCCCCAAGATTTTTAATCCAAGATCTTAACAATAACATGCCAAACTTGGGAGGTACATCAACTACCACGATATCCATGACCACACTTTTCATGGGCAGCTGGAACAAGGTTACCACCAGATCTTTGATGACCCCAAGACATTGCACCCTCCTTGAATCGAAAGAGTACGAATCATGATAAGATTTTGTGACTTCCAGCCCGAGTTCTTCCATGACAGTTTTGGGCATGAGATTATGGGAAGCCCTTGAATCCATCAAACAATTATGAAACACCTTATCATGTATGTTCAGTGATGTGTAGAAGGGAGGGGATGATTCATCTCTATATTCTACCATAGGACCTAAGATGACTGCTAGATTTTCGTCTTGGAGATTTACTGATTCTGTGGAATGGCAGGGTGGTTTAGGCTGTAGTTGCTTAGAGAGGGACCTTTTGAAATCTTAATATTTGACTAGCTCTGAAATGGGACATGAATTCTGATTTTTTGAATTTCATGCTCAAAGTTAAAGGAGGAAGGAGGCCTCAGAATTTCTCTCACCTCTGGGATAGGGTCTTTGGATATTGGCGAGGGATTCTGAGTTTTCTTTTTCTTGGCGATATTTGTTGCATGGCTAACTATTTTCTCTCCTATGAGAGGCTGATCAGGGATGTCAGACTTCCCTTCTTTCTTCTTAGACCATAGATTGTATTTATTTGGATTGCTACTGGCTTTCTCCCCCTTACTCATCTCATTTATCTGACTGTTCATGAGGAACTCCTCATAGGTAGATTAAGTCAAATGGGGAAAATGGGAGGTGTCTCCAATACAATGAATTTCAGGGTTGAGCTCTTCTTCTCCTCTCTCCCTATCAATAACAATGTTGTTTTGGAGAGGAGTCTAGACTTTCTGATCACTTCTATCTATATCTCTTTTCTCCCTTGGCATGATCTGAGGAGCGTTGTTGTTCAGCCTTCTGAAGTTGCCTCTATTGACAATGTTTTGAGGGTTTCTGTATGTTTTCCTTCCCTCCACTTTAATTTTCTCCATCTCTGTAGATAGAGACTTTACCATCTTTTTCAATTCATCTACTTGGGGGTGAGATATAGGAGAATCAGAGGTTGAGGCCTCAAATCTCCCTCTTCCCTTGTCTCTGTCAGATTTTCTTCTGAGCCTATTAATTGCCAACACATTGGATTCTACTTCCAGGGCTGCATCTTACATGTTAGCCAAGGAAGTATCTCTTCTTTCTCTGTGCAGGAGGCAAAAATCAGGGTCAAAGGAACTAGAATAAGTGATTTTGGCAGAGGCTTTTGAGGAATTTATTTCAGCAGGGATCTTATTGTTCATCTTATTGAATCTCTTGGAGAAGTTAGAGACAAACTTTCCTTCCTTTCTCTTCAAGGACCCAAACTCTGTCATATAATACATGAAATCTTTTATATCTCCTGACTGTCTCAAGAAGGCATTATCTAGAGCTTCAATCCCAAAAATAGATCCAGGGGTCAGTCCCCTAAACCATTTCCTCACCTCACCATCAAGACTTTGGATGAATACTCTCATCCTAACATCTTCATTTTCAATGTTCAGGTTGTCTGCATAACTGTAGAAGGAAACAAGGTGCTCTTCAACAATTATGTCTTCCTCTCCAATGAATTTGGGCATATACTTCAAGTAATATCTACCAGGGAGAGGATTCATGGGCTGAGGTAAGACCAGAGGGGCGTACCTCACAGCCACTATGGCATCCATTATATTTACAGGGGGATGAACACCTGCCATAGGGATATTAGGTGGAGGAGGACTAGGGGGAGAAGGGGATCAGCCTGGGGAGACTGGAAATGAGCTTGCAGGTGGAAAAGGGATCAACAGAGGATTTGAAGAAAAAGCTACAGGTCTTAAGGGAACAAAGATTGGTGTAGGGCACAACAGTAGCAACAATAATAGGAGAAGGGGTGGTAAAGACTGGGGTGGGAAAATCTTCTGAATTCCTGGGTCTAGACTAGACTGCAACGTTGGGGGAGATAGGAATGACAAAGCTCTCTCCTTCCAATCTAGGACCAGGAGGAGAAAACTCAACATAAACACTCCCAAAATTTAAAAAATGAGAAACTCCAACAAGAGGTCTGAAAGGAAACTGAGAAGTAGATATGGGGGTCTCTAATAGAGAGCAATGAGAACTAACAAAAATACCTGGTTTGACAGTAGAAGCTCCTTCTCTGAGGGCCTTTCCCTTTTTGATAAGCTTCTATGGATCTGATTCAGGTTTTTTCAAGGGCAACTAAGGGTTAGACCTCGTATGCTTGCTTCTGGAAGCCACAACTAAAACAGTAGATTCCCCAGTGGAGTCATCACAATGGAGTCTCTAGGTGCACAATAGAAATCTTAGAGGGATCTGATGCCTATTGCACCTTCAGAATCAAAGGCTCAATGTCGTTCAATCCCGAGGAAAATCTTCAACTTCATCCCCGACAACGATGCTAGAAATGTTAGCACCAGAAGTCACTCCTGGATTGCAGCAGGAGTAAGCTCGATACCCATCAGTTTATATGTCACAAGTTGTTATAAAGGGTTGATAGAAGAGAGTAAACTCAGACCAATATCGTTTTAACTCAGATAACTAGGTTGGAACTACAGATCCATGTGAGGTCTTGATCTAACTTAGACCAGTAAGTTTGTATAGTGGTGAGTAGATGGAGAAAGACGAGAAGGGTAGAAAGGTCTTCTCTGGACATCTAGTCTTCCAACAACCTTTGGAGGAAAAGTCTCATATAAAATATCCTCTTGGTATGAGAACTTCGAGAGAATAAAAATGTTGTAATAACAAATATAGTCAAACCTACACTACAATATAGCTACAACACTTGACTAGATCATCCATGCCCAAGCTTTCAATGTCATAAGCAAAGAGATGAAAGAAGAAGCTGGCTGCCATTAAACAAGAAATCTCAAGCAACAATGCATAACCAGAGAACTAGAGGCCTCACTAAAACCTTTACAATTGGGATCTTAGCTCTACCATCGATACTTACAAAAATATCAAAACTGAGTATTTATACTCAAAACAAAATTACAAAAGCGTGCATCTAATGTCTGCATTGAAGGCATATTGTCTACATGTTTCTTGACAGACAGTGCATGTAATATCCTGTCAGAAGGAAACTATGTCGGATGCAATCATGTTCTCAGAACATACCTGCAGATGAATTGATTGGTTGATAGCCCCTTTCTTGGATTTCCATTTGGAGACGATGTTCAACTGGAACCACCAACCACAATAACTGCTTCATCGGGATAGGGGAAAAAACTCAGATCAACTCTGCACCTGTGGGGATTGATGGCCTCTGTATTTTGATATCTGGTCTTGATATGGATGCTTGTGGGGGGGGGGGCATGAAATATGATGTGGATGTAGACAATAAAACTGTCATGCTCAACAGGAAATGGTGGATGGAAAAGGGCTAGGTGGACAGGTGTGGATGGAAAGAGGAGACTGAGGATTAGTGTGGGAGGTCACCTAAGCGGAAGCTAAGGTGTAATTGGATGGAGGCGATGTGGAGCGAGGTGGAATAGGTGGCGGGAGATGAGAAAGGGATAGGTACTGATGGGATAGTAAGTGGAAGAGAAATGGAGGGAGTGGAAGTGATGAGGGGCGACCACTTGTCAGCCTCAGATAGCATACTTTATGCACATGCGTATATCGGGGCTGCGAAAAGTGGTATGAAACTTCCCCGCTTTTGGCCCCAATGTGGGTCTTTGGATGACATGTAGTGCTTCCACAAACCACGGTTGTTTTCCCCAGCCCACTCTACCTTTTTTTATCCTGTGTGAATGTTGAAGCCTTGATACGACCATTAACTATTGATCTGGGGCGCTCAACTCTTGACCGCCCAGATCTGCACGCGCCTTATCATGTCACGCCAAAACGTCTCATCACTTCTCCAACTTAGGATATAAGCCAAATTGTGGGTTTTAGCCGACTTCTTGTCATTCTTTTTCCATGGTATCCATTCTGAAGGAAGAACGCCCCCTTTACCAACATATGTGATAACAGGTGGTAGCTATCTCTGAGAAGAGATGTGGCTACTATGCACATCTGTCTGATAAGAATGATTACAATGAGGCTCCAAAGGCATTTTTAACATTACTTATGAATGCCAAAATCCTAGACATCCAAAAACCTAACCCTAGGAGATGAAACGTCAAAAGTTATGTGGGCCCCAATGGGTAAGTTGGTACCTCAACTTCTCGGGGTTGTAACTTTTGCATACAACATATGTTTTAGGCCCATGATAGACTGTTGGAAAGGTATTTTTGAGAACTACATATTATGCTGCCAAACTTTAACTTTGTCTACAGTTTGACTGTGGCAAGCAAAAAAAAAACACTGTTTAGGGCCCCAAAATGGCCCTGAAAGTATAGAAAGATGTACTGACATGGAAACTTCCAAAGTAATCCAATTGGATTAGGTGGGAGGCCATCAATATCCACATGGAATCTCTGTAGGACTTCCAACAACCCTGAAAGTGTAGAACCCACAATTACAAATAATTAAAGAAGAACGTGCTGAACTAAAACTGTCAAAATGAGCCAGTTCGAATAGGTGGGTGGCCACCAATATCCACCTGGATCAGTCCTCCCCCTTAGGAGGCAATGGTATAAATTTCATTGAGTTCCCCCATCAGGTGAGGAAATTTATGCTGAATTTGGCTCCAGGTGAGCCACTTTCCTTGGTGCAGGAGCTTCCCTACCTTGACAACCCGATAAATATGAATCCTCTATTGGAGAGTGCCCTTGACCTATGTGCCCACTATTTGATCAGTGGATGCCTGTTACATGGAGTCATGGTTGATATCTATTGGTTTCAACTATTCTGTGATCTCTGAGGTGTCCAATAATGGTGGAAAATATGGCCAGAGGAGGTCCACATTGAACACTGGGTGCAAACCAAGGAAGGGGGGAGCATTGAGCTCAAAAGTATTGTCACCCACAACCTTGGTGATAGTGTAAGGCCCATAGAGAAGTGGATGAAGTTTTCAATGGGGCCCTGTAAGGATTTTTTTTTGCAAATGTAACCAGACCTTGTCTCCCACCTAAAATTTGTGTGGTGCACGGTGTTGATCATGGTGTTTCTTGTACTTAGCATTCACTTTCTACAAAATCTCATGGACATGTTGGTGGATGTGATGAATCTTCTCAATGAATCTAGTGGCTTTTTCAGCCTTAGACTGAACATGGGAATAATATTTTTGTGTTGTGGCAAGAGGTAGTGAAACATCAATGGGTCCCAAGGGTTGGAATCCCAACCCCACTTGAAAGGGGCTATGGCCAATGGAGCTATGGAGAGACCTGTTGTAGCTGTGCTGAACATTGGGAAGAATATCATCCCATGTACGTGGATGATTAGAGTTATGCATGCGTAGGATGTGTACAATCATCTAATTGATGACCTCTATTTGGCCATCGATTTGAGGGTAGAAGGACGTGGATTTAGTGAGCTTGGTGTCCAATAGTGACAAGAGACTTGACCAAAATTTTCCGAGGAACCTGTTGTCCTAATCAGAGATGATGGTATGTGGTATCCCAAAATGGACCCACATTCATTTGAAGAAGAGATTAGAAGTATCTACCACTGTGATGATTTTATTGCAGGCTGTGAGAATGACCATCTTCGAAAACCGATCAACTACCACAAATAAACAATCATTGCCTTGGCTAGTGGACGGAAGTCCAGACATGTAATCCATCAAGATGGATTCCCAAGGACTCTTCAGAGTAGGAAGAGGGGTGTATAATCCTTACTTCTTGATGTATGTCTTGGAAATGACATAGGCAATTCAACATCTGATATACTTGTTGACGTCCTGCTAAATTTTTGGCCAATAAAAATGTTTCTGTAGAACGACCACAATTTTCTCCATGCCAAAATATCCTACTATTCGACTATAGTGAGCCTCCCAAATCAGCTTTTCACGCCCTTGCAAGAACATAGATATGGCCCATATGGAATAATAGTCCATCCTGAATGTGAAAATCAATGAGATTCACGCCTGTACCCAAGAGCTGATAGGTGGTGGCGAAGTCTGGATCTTGTTGATAAAGTTAGGGCCACTTGGATGCCTCATTCCCATAGGAATGGAGCATGGTGGTGAGTGCACCCATGGAAGGTCGAATGTGGTAGTCAATGACACAATTTTTTCTCCCTATATTATAGTTGATGTTGATATGGAACTGTTGCAGGTAGGTGGACCACTTCTGATGGTGGTCGTTCTACAACTTTCCTTGTGTCTGTATGAACCACAGAGGCTTGTGATCAGTGTGGATGATTGTCTCCTTTCCTAGAATGTAATGTTTCCATTGATGAAAGTCTTGTACAATGGAATACATTTCCTTATCATAGGTGATGCAAACCCCCACCCTCACTTGGGGTTCGCTCGACCTCTCGGTCAAGGATTGTTCTAATCGGGAGATGAATCGGCTCTTTGAGCCCTGCTGAGCCCCTTGTAAATGTTCACAGGTCCTCAATTTTCCATGTGCAGGTCCAAACAATGAACCTATAGGCTCTTCCTAATCCCTCCCTCCTTTGAAACCAAATCTAGGCCCCTATCCCTCTTCCTCAGGCCAACTCCTCATATGATCAAAGGACATGACCGAGCGCTAGTTGATAGTGCGCTATTTCGACCCATCGATGATTTCTCTGAACCCCTTTCCTTTTAAAATTCAAAACTGACCTTAGCCCCTTTTCCTTTGACGACAATAGCATATGAGCAAGGGCTGTGACCAAGCACCAAGCCAAAATTCACTATCTCGGGCTTCAGCGTTAGACGATCTACCTTTCCTATCCCTTAACTCCTCAGAATACAAGAATTTAGCGAATTGTCAAAATGACAATAGGCAGCAAGATGAACAACTCTCATACGCTGAGATCGATGACAGGGATGATTTTAAGGATGAAAATTTATTTTAAAATGTAGAAACCTTGGTGAATGTTACTAATCCTTCATATGCCAACTATAAAATGTTTGGCGATATTTTTGTAAAAATATTCACATTTATAAGGATTTTATATAGTTTGTATAATTTTTTGGCGATTTTTAAGGTAAAATAATTTTTTCCTATAGAATTTGGGCGAATCACTTTTAGAATAGCGAATCGGTTTTTGGGAAAAATCATTGAAAATTATCCCATGAGCGAAATTTAACCCCTAAAATCATCCCTGACTGATTTGATGGCTTAAACCACCCCGTTTCAGGCTTTGACGATATCTCTTGATCACACAAACACAAACAACACCCACAAAGGGTCGATCATCGAAAAGACAGATAAGACAACTACTAACCCATCATCGGATTGATGGTTCTCCACCTCTTTCTCACTCTAGGCTTCAATGATTTTCCTCCGACGCTTTCTCCACAAATATTACGGATCGCCAAAAAGACAATTACACTGAGTCTCAGATCGATGGTCCTTAGGAACCAAAGGATGGATGATCCTGATCTACTTCCTTCGGGTATTTGACGATTTTCTTTGATCATTGAACCACCCTACACTCTCAAAGCACCAATCGCCGAAATAGACAGATTGGACGGCTCCAATGCTCCCCAGATCAATGGTTCAAATCTCCCCTTTTGGGCTTTGATGATTTCCTTTGGTCATACACACATATGACATTTCATATCTCTTGACGCTGAAATGCCAAATGATTCTTCTGCCTCCACATGTCCCCTCTGAGATCGACAACAAGGATACCTTTTAGAACTTTGGTGATTTTCTCCCCCTTCTACATGATGACGTAAAACTACCGAAGTGATAAATTCCCTGACGCAGGATCTTGCACCACGTGTCCTTAGAAATGAATGGTTGTGATCGCCTCCGGGATTCCGTCACTTCGGGAGTTCGGGAACTTTCATACATGCACCTTCTATTTCCTCTGGAGAAACCCTCCTATGGAGTACGAGATATCCCTCCACTTGTCCATTGCAACGAATGAATAAGATTTTCTCTGCTGTTCAGAGCTTCGAATATTCTGCCTGCTCCAAATTTGTATGCTCCTAGAGTTCTGATCTGTCGGATTCCAAGGTCTGCTGACACACGTCCAGGAAATGGAAGGTTCAGATCCACTTCGGCCTTCGAGACTTTCAGGGTCCCTAATTCTCCACACCCCGAATCTTCTGAATATGTGAAGTCTAGAGGACTCCTTTGATTAAACATCACACATCTCCTCTAGATATAACGACTATCCTATCTCCTGCAAACTATCGAATGGATCTCAACCATTGATTTGTACTCTTCGATAGATCCTCCGTTAACCTTGACTCTCACTACTTCGAACATGCGAAATTTCAAGGACTTATAGGGTTAAACCCTGTATTGCTTCTCTAGATCCAAGGGTGATAAAATACCATGGATCCTCCCGAACAGATCTCTATTGTTCACCTATTTTAAACAATAAAAACCTCTGAACTTGCAAAGTTCGAAAGGGTATAGGTGGTTAAACCTCGACCAACTTACCTAGATCAGACAATTGTTATCACTTGTGCTTAGATCCAACAACTAGGATATTTTCTCCTCCATGCGCACTCCTCCTTCCATCTTGACCTAAATCTGACCGTTTAGATATCTTCCGACATCTGATCCAACGATAGTTGTGGCTCCTCCTCCTCTGCGATTGCTGCACTTTCCTTCGAAAGAAGGATTTTCTCAAATATTCAAAGGCTTAAACTTCGATAATTCTCATGTAGGGTTGTCTCCTTGGCCTTTTCTTGCATTCCAAAGACACTACTCCTTGTGAGCTTTGGACTTTGAGATAAGTCCCCTTTGTGCTCACCTCACGCTTCCTTCACAATCTAGTACTTAGACTGTCTCTGCCTTCTGTACTCCTTGCATAGGCCTTGCAAAAACTTGTGCTATTCCTCTTGAGCTTTCAACTTACTCAAGTCCTAAGGGTCTCAACCCTTAGCTCCTTCAAACAATCTCTCCAATGTATTCTTGTTCCCTCCTGACACTCATGCTCTGTCTCCTGATCTTGATCAACACTTTAGCAATGTGTTGTCTTTGTGCACTCCTTTCACAGTTTCACCTTTTGAAACTTGAACTCTAAAGTTCACTTGTGCACTCCTTGTGCTCTCTATGCAGAATTGCACTGCTCCTCCTGAGCTTTTCCTTCTGGTGTTCCCTCTAGGAAACCTTTACACATAACTCAAAACAGATTCCTCACACACTCCTTGCGCTATCTCAATTCACTCCTTGTAGATCCCTCAGAGTATTCAGTAACTCTGGTAAGTCTTCCTCAGGGTGTTCAACACCCCGGATGTGCACCCACTGGCACAATATTCCTCAGAGTGTTCAATAACTCTGATGTGCACTCCTTGCACTATTCCTTCTGAGCTTCAGAATAATTCTGGTGTGCCTACCTGGCATGCTCTTTCTGAACTCTCAACAGATTTCAAGTGCACTCCTTGCATGGGCTTCACAGATTTTTCAATACTCTGGTGTGAACCATTTAAACAAGCCTAAGAGCCTAGAAAACTTAGAAATTCACAAAGATAGAGAAGTCTATCTAAACATGCAAATGTAACCTAATTTCATACATCTACAACATACATAAATGGACACAGAGAACATTTGGGAAATAACCATTCATCACACATAAGAACACAAACACCTCATATGCAGAAAAAACTGCCTTTTGTATTAATTCTGAATGCTTCTGTACAAATATTTACAAAGGATGGACCGCAACATAGTCTACCCGTAAATTTCAACGAGTTATTTGCAACTTTTTATTTTTTGCAACTTTTGCAAGCATACGCGGGTTGTAATGGTGCAACAAGCATATGTACGCGAGTTGTAGTGGTTCATCAAGCATATTTACGTGGGCTGTAATGATGCAGAGCGAGCACATATTCTAAAAAATGGTTTTTTTAAGAAGAGCTTCTCAACAATGCTTTGGCAAAATATGAAAGTAAGAGGGCCAAGGCCATGTATGCATGAGTAGGGAAATTTAGGGCTATAAAATATGCCCCCTAATGTGTGAGGTCAGAAGAGAAATTGATGGCCAAAATACATTACAATATATTCACCAATGTACGAAATCAAGTGAGCCCCAGACCAGAGTTCGACAGGTGCCATCTGCAAAACAACAATTGTCTCTCCGAGGTGGGCATACCCATGTTCAGGATGAAATAAATCATGGATTCCAATCAAATACACTGCATATCCATGTCATATAAATATATAAAGTGTAGCCGCGATCAATACACAATGGATCTACATCTCATAATCAATGATATACAAATATAATATCCATATTCAAGAAGCTAGCGATGCCCAATGGCTGGAGATGAAGTCTTGATAGCTCGAGAAACAACTTCAATATCTTCAAAACTCAGGTAGGAGTATAATGGGAGTGTATAACTCACTACCCTGAGGTATTCAATGGCTCACCGAGAAAACACATAAGGATATTGATGATGAGGCAGAGAACTTCGTCGATTTTGAATCAATACTTGACTGGACTCTCGGGATGTCTGACTCATGAGGTTAAGAGACAAACTGCAGAAAGGCCAACTCAAGTTGAGTGAAACTTCCCTTGGACAAAAAACATGAAATATGATCAGAATCAGGAAGCATGACATTGACATAAGTTTACGATGCAGGAGGAAACAAAAAATCTCCATGTGTTTGGAAGAGTAACCAAATGGAGGACACAACTCTATGTAGTGAGAACAAATTCCTAAGGTCATACTAGATCCCAATTCTTGACGAACAAATGAAAGGATGTGCTTTGTCAAAGGACGATTCTTTGTGCCGATGAAAAAAAAATACATATTTACCGTCCCCTCTTTTTGGGATATTTGATTTTTTTGTCTTTTTCAATTTTTTAAAAAGCTTGAAAAAGAATAAAAGAATGCTACATTACAAAGGAGGAACAAGTTTCACAAGCAAGCATACTAGTTCCAAGCGCAAGGAACAAACTAATGCTCAAAGCAAGGAGACATGTGCAGGAAAAGGACACTTGGGAAAAATTCCTCCAAGGGTCAAGGTGTCAAGTCGCAGAGGAAAAAAGTGCTACAAGGCTTGCGTATAAGTCATGCTTCAAAGGTTTAGTTGAGAGCAACATGGAGCTGACATTAGGCCAAAGACGTAGAGATGAAAATGTGATTAGGCAAGACACAGTGAGACCCCTTCAATGTGATTTTTACGAGCCTAGAGAAGGCAAGCTTGGTAGTTTTTTCACATTTAGAGAGTCTGAAAAAAAGTAAAAGAAGACTCCGGGGAGTACCTTTTTTGGAGATAATCTAATTGGTTCGAAAAAGGGTTAAAATTGGACCGAAAAGACGTCTATTCAAAACCATTTTAACGAGTGTGACAAAGACAAGATGACTCATAAATCTTTTCAATTTTAAGGAGTCTAAAAATAGCTTAACTATGGACTCACATCCTTTTATTGAGTTTAGTCTCCTTAGCTCAAAAACGTATAAAAGTAATTGAGGATAACTCTCCTGACAAAATGAATTTTTCGAGGCGTACCTTTTTCCGCTATAATTTACATGGTGGAAAAAGGGGTAAAATCATGCCAGTAGATGTTCTTCCAGACCAATTTAACGACTGCTAAGGAACAAGGTCACTCGACGATCTTTTCAATTTTAGGGAGTCTGAAAAGAGCTTAACCATGGAATCCGTGGGGGTTCCTTTTTTGTAAGTAATCTCCAAGGAATGAAAAAGGTGATAAACCAAAACCAAGGAGAACGTTCCTTTTTCGAAGATTTAGTCCCTCAGGCCCGAAAAAGGGTTAAAATTACGCCTGCGAATACTCTTCTAGCAAACCAAAGTTCCTAGAGCATACCTTTATTCGTGAAATTGATCGTCCGAACTGAAAAAGGGGTAAACTACCGTCGGACAAATGTGCCTTCAAATTTGAGTTTGGCGAGTGTGAAGGGAAACAAGGTTGTTAGGAAATATTCTCATTTTTAGAGAGTCTGAAAAGGGCTTAAAGAAGACTCCAGGGGGATACTTTTCTCAGTTAATCTAGAAAAGATCGAAAAACATAAATACAGTCTCGTCAGATGTTGCTTTTGAATTGTAAAGCGAGCTTGAAAGACAACAAAGCCTGCTCATTTGGAAGTCCCGAGGGTGAGGCCAGGAATGATGGTGCATCAGGCGAATGAGGCTCAATCTCGTAATCATGACAGGACTAACAAGGACTCTCGAGCCTATAGTTATTACTGACAACATGGACACCAAAATGAAACAAGGATATACCTAGGGAATCCATGTAAAGGTAGGCTCTACCACCTAATTACGACACTTCTACAGAAATAACGAAGGTTTCGTGTCGCACTTCGGTGGGGTCTACCGTATGGAAAAGCGGAAAAAACAATGAGATGCAGAAAGTGGAGGTGAAATCTTAAATTATATGCAAAAAGTTGGAAAAATGACTTTTACCAAAGGATACCAAAAAGTGACCCATCCCCAAAAGGTTACCAAACCAAAAGAAAAAGTGTACCATAACATCCAATAAGAAACTCAGAATCAGAATAAAGTGATCATCAAGCCATGGAAAATGATAAAGGGGGTAAACAAGTGGCAAAAAGGCCAAAAAATTCTATAAATAGAAGCTGACAACTCATTTTCACCATTGCAATTTGAAAATTAACCAAAAGGAGAAAAAATCCCTTTCTTAAAGAAGTTGATTCCAGGAGCTTCAATGTATGAAACGAACTTCTGCTTGGACCAAGTATAAATTCCTCCCTCTTGCAATTCAATAATTCCTTTATGCATTTAATTTTGTTTTTGAGGGGGCATGCTCTCCTAAAAAGAGCAACCCTTCATGTACACGGGCTGTCCAAGGACAACCTGCATATGTACTTAGGCAGAAAACACTCTACCCATGTACATACGTGACTGTGGCCAATACAACCCCCATACACCCTTAAAAGCTTGGAAATAAAAATAAAAATGCAAGAGCTAACTTCCTCCATTTTTTACATGGAACAAGATGTATGTCCACTGGAGGGAGAGGGATTCGATTTTCCTCTTCAACCCCTTGAAGATTTGATGAAGATTTGGAGATTTACTCAAGTATCTTGGATGGAGATTAATCATGGAAGAGAGATTTTTGAGAGGATTTGTAGAGATATCACTTGATAGGTGTGAGCACATGGTTGTAACCAAATGAGACATTTGTGGATCTAGGAGATATTTGTGAATATAAGTTATCTTAATTTTTTGTATAAATAGGAGTGCCTCCTCCATTTCAAAGGGAGGACTCCTGGAGCATTGTGTCCAACTTATGATGGAATAAGAATCAAGCTTTATTTTCACATCAATTTCCATCATATAGTTTAGATTTAGAATGATTTAGTTTATGTGTTACTTTGTTCTTGGGAGAATTGAGCTCACTCCAAATAGATCATAGTAGCATTTTCTTCTTGTCATAATGCTTTGAATAGGTTTATCTGCTTTATTTTTTTTATTATAATTATTTGATGATATTGATTGTTGATAGGTTATTTGAAACATTACGAGAAGACCTCATGTAAGGGAGCTAGTGTTTTCATTCCTACAAAAACTAAGCATTTTTAAGTGTATTTATTTTCAATGCATGAGTGTTTACTTGATGATCTTGATTGTTGATAGGTTTTGTGAAACATCATGAGTGGACCTCCTATAAGGGATCTAGTGTTTTCTTTCCTACAACAACTAAGTCTTATTTAGTGGAATGAAAGAGTTAGGATTTGATTGATTTTTCTTAGATTAGAGTTAGATGCTTACTCCTGCATATATTTTTCTGGCATCATCAAAAGTTTACAAGCATCCCTGGTTGATAATTAAATGAAAGTAATTTAAGCAATTGAATTTCCCAACAACCCCTACGTCGAGATCAACATTTCCAAGGATCTAGACATGGTCATGCCTCCCAAAGAGGAGCAAGGAGAGATATGTAATTTATTTTTAATGTTATTTAATTTTTAATTGTCTTTTATATATATCATTTGTGTGTGTGTAGAGCATTGACTCTCGTGTATATTCTATGTATAGATGTGGGACCTATGCGGCCAACATAATTCACCAGGACTCAACGAAGTCCTCGAATAGAGGTGGGAGCAACAACAATCGATGAACCAACAACCGTAGGGGGACCTCTAGCCGGAGAGGATGAGAGGGTTTTGAAATGAGTGAAGTGCAACCTCATTGCACTCACTCGCACAATACCCATGGCCTAGATCGTGGATCTCCCACCTTACATGCAACCTCATGTAGTTGGGGTGCTATGAATGTGGGTCCAACTTTTTCGACGTTCAACCAACACCGTTGTTCATTATGGCAGGGCCAATAGGCACTGAGCTTAAATAGGCTAGAATTTTGATGTGCCAAGGGCACCATTGTACATGTATTTTTTGAGGGCATAAGCCCAACGATGTATACTGAACCTTATTTTTGAGGGACTCGCACCCACCTATGTACTCGTGACATGTTTTTGATATATATCTATTTACATCTTATTTTTCTTATGGATCACATTTTTACAAATGTATGTACATGTGTATGTGTGTGCTTCTCTTTCTATGTATGTGCAACACACCAATCTAATATATGATTAGCTAGAGTATCTATCATATGATTAAATCTCCTAGGAACATGAATATACATAATGTAATCAAAGTAACGTTCTAAGAGACGTACCCTAAGGAAACATTGGTGCAAAGTAGGATCATAAACGCGGTAAACTCCATTTAATTGGGACACAACCAGTTGAGCATTTAGGTAGACCCAAAGGTGTGAAATTACATGTGACAAAGTGTCATGAAGAAACTCTATCATTGCGCTGTACTCGACGACATTTTTTTTGGCGACACCTACACAAATACCTCTGAAAGATAACAATTGGCCTCTAGGTTTGAAAATCACCCAAGCTGTGGAAGCAAGACTCCGAGTGTGTTGGTTAGCGCCGTCCTCGAACCCAAAATACACCTCCAATTCACTTGACATCTGCCATAGTGAAAAAGAAGATATAAATAAATACACGTCCACAAAACAAAAAATAAAAAAACTGTATAAGAAACTATACATATGTACAAGAAGTCACCCAGGTGACCAACCTAAGAGTAAAACTTCTTGAGGTAGAGCCCATTTCTAGGATCCACCAAGGTGTTTCCTTCAAATTCAACTAGACGGTAAGCGCCCTTGTTTAAGACCTCTTTCACGATGAATAATTTGAACCACATGGGTTTGAACTTGCCTGTCCCCAGGGGATCTTTGTCTTGATCATAGACCAGGACAAGATTACCTTCGAAGAAAATCCGAGGATGAGCGGAAAAAATGTACTGACACTTGACTCATTTATTATGAGCCTCATTGGTCAAGGCTGCATCACGACGCTACTCATCGAGATAAGAGCCTAGCAATGTGATCTCCCTGAACTAGAACTGGGCATGCGTCGTACGACTGTGCGGTAACTTGTACATATTGTACAATCCATGTTTGTTGTTTTCAAGTTTTGTATTCAGTAGCATCTCTTATTTTCCAAAGTTTCTATCTATATTGGATCTATTAACTTCTGGATGAGTGTTATTGGCCTTATATGCAGGATCTTGGAGATGTTTTTTTTCTTTGACATATGTTCATCATATCGATCCGTTCTGACAGGTATTGACCTCGAAACTAGCATATAGGTTAGATTTTTCCCTAGTTGCATTTTTTCATTATCCATTTCCTGGTTCTTTTGGCCTTAAGATTGACCTCACCAAAGTGTGACACATAACCTTCTCATCTGCTTTAGAACTATCGTAATTAGGTGGTAGAGCCTACCTCTACATGGAAGCCCTAGGTAAATTATTTTCTTCATTTTGGCGTCCATACTGTGAGTTTTTATATAGGCTTGGGAGTCCTTGTTATTCCCGCCATGATTACATATTAAAGCCACATTCTTCTTTCTAGTCATCATTCTTGGCCTTACCCACGAGACTCCCTAATGAGCAAGGTTTGTTGTCTTTCAAGCTCACTTAAATTTTGAAAGAAACATCCACTGAGACTGTATTTATTCTTTTTGATCTCATTTGGATTACTTGAGAAAAGAATCCCCCTCAGAGTCTTCTTTAATCCCTTTTCAGACTCTCAAAAATTTAAAATATTGCCGAGTGATCTTGTTTTCCTTCACGCTCTCCAAACTCAAATTTGAAGGCACATCTGTCCGACGATATTTTACCCATTTTTTGGTCCGGATGACTAATTTTACAAATAAAGGTATGCTCTAGGTTCGCTAGAAGAGTATTCTCATGCGTAAGTTTAACCCTTTTTCAAGCCCGAGGGACTAAATTTTTGAAAAAGGAACATTCTCATTGGTTTCAGTTTATCTCTTTTTCGGGCCTTGGAGATTACTTACAAAAAAGGAACCCCCCCGAAGTCCATAGTTAAGCTATTTGTAGACTCCCTGAAATTGAAAATATCGTCGAGTGACCTTTTTCCTTCCACATTTGTTAAATTGGTCCAGAAAGAACATCTACTTGGCATGAGTTTAACCCTTTTTCCAGCTAGTATATTATTTTGAAAAAAGGTATGCCTCGATAGACATGTCTCGCCGGGAGAGTTATCCTCAATTATATTTTTTACTTTTTTAGGTTAAGGAGACTAAACCTAGAAAAAGGTTGTGAGTCCATAGTTAAGATCTTTTCAAACTCCTTAAAATTGAAAATATCACCGAGTGATCTTGTCTCAATCACACTCATTAAAATGGTTTTGAAGAGACATATTTTCGGTATAAGTGTAACCCTTTTTTGAACCGACTAGACTAATTGTGAAAAAGGAACTCCTTGGAGTCTTCTTTTGACGTTTTTCAAACTCTTTAAATGTGAAAAACCACCGAGCTTACCTTCTCTGGGCTCATAAAAATTTACATGGGAGGAGTCTTGTTGTGTCGTAATTAATCACATTGCAGGTCTTATATTTGTGTCTTTGTCCTAATTTAGGCTCCATGTTTCTCTCAATTGAACCTCTAAAGAATTCCTTAAATGAAATCCTTGCAACACTTTTTTCCTTTGCAATTTGGCACCTTGACCCATGGAGGAATTTTCCCCGAGTCACATGTCTCCTTTCCTTGAGCATTAGTATGTTCCATGCTCTTGGAACCGGTTTTCTTTCTCATGACACTCGTTGCTCCTTTGTAACGTATAATTCTTTTATTCTTTTTCAAACTCTTTAAAAATTTGAAAAAGACAAAAAAATCAAATATTCCAAAAAGAGGGGATGATAACTATACACTCTTTTTTTGGCGACAAGATAGTCTCCCTTGGACAAAGAACATCCTTCCATTTGTTCACCAAACAGTGGGATATAGTATGACCTGATGAAGCTATTATCCCTACATAGAGTTGTGTCCTCCTCCATTTGGTTACTCTTCCAAACATATGGAGAGTTTGCGGTGCCTCCAACATCACAAACTTATGTCAATATTATGCTGCCTAAGTCTGATCATATTTCGTGATTTTTTCCAAGGGAAGTCTTATCCAACCTGATTCATCCATTTTTCAATTTGTCTCTTGATCTTCATGAGTCATCCATACCGAAAGTTCAATCAAGTCCAGATTCAAAATCAACAAAGTTTTGTGCCTGATGATCGAGATCCTCCAGTATTTCCCCAATGACATGTTGAAGACCTCAGAGTAGTGATTCTTACACTCCTATTATACTCCTACATGAGTGGTTGAAGATATTGAAGTTTTTTCTCGAGCTATGAAGTCCTCATCTCCAGCCAGAGGCGTTGATGCTTATTGACGATGCATATTATATTGTACTTGAATATCATCGAATTATTTTGAGATGTAGATCCGTTGTGTATTACTCACAACTACACTTTATATAGACATTTATCTATGACATGGATATGCAGTGTACTTGATTGGAAGCTATGATTAGTGATGCAGGAGCATCGCTCCACCTCAACATGCGCCAGCTGATTAGCACGAGTGGTGCACATTCAAAGAAGGGAGAGGCGTCTCACTCTCATTTTTCCTTCGAAAATTTGAAGCGTGATCAAGGAAATAGATGCTGACATGATGGAAGAGCCAAGTTGTGCCTTCACAGAAGCTGGAGATAAGGTTTCCATTAAGTGGTTAACGGTAGGAGGGATTTACATCCGATTCAGATAATATTACCATCATTGTAATCTGCCCATCAGATAAGCATTTTGAATGGTTATTAGACACCACTAGATTAGTTGGAGGGAAGCTTGTCGAGCCCCTCTTGTATAAACTCTTGTATTGCTGCCAGTAGAGAAAAAAAATCAGGCATCAGGTGTAGGAGATAAATGCATAGGATAATTGAGAGCCGAGACTCAGTTGTAGTCCGGAATTGTATATTGTAATGAACATTCCACCATTAATTAGAAGTATCAGTTTTTCCTGTTTACAACTTATGTGTAATGGATGTTTTGTAATGAATGTCATTCATATGCATTTGAGCTATAGATGTATGTTAGAAATCATCTGTAGGGATAAAGGTCTAATATTCTATCTGTGAGTGTGTTGGATTAAGTTTGGTTCTCAAGGATAATTTCAAGGAGTGCGTGACAGAGGGAAGAAACTCTGTGAGCCGACACAAGGAGTGCGTATCTGAACTTGTACGAGTTAGAAGAGAAAATGCCAGGAGGGCACACTAGGATAATTCACAGACTCAGAGGGAAATTTCAAGGTGGTTGGGTACGTTGGAAAGAAAGACTGTGTGGGAGGAAAAACAATGAAGAGTTACTGAACACTCTGTAATACTTTTCCAACAGGGCATAGAGCAAGTATGAGAGCATACACGAGAAACACATTCTTAAGTGTTGGAATCCTTGAGAGAACCCCAGGGTTGATGAACACTTTGAGGATGGAAGGATTTGCAAGAGTGCATAGACAAAGCAAAGGAGATGTCTTAAGACTCGCAGAAGGGCTCAAGGAGAAGCCATCGAAAATCTTAGCCGAGTGCAAGGAGTGCGCCAAGGATATTGTAAGTCCATCTTACAAGATCAAGAGGAGGAAGAGTGCCAAATTGCTAGGAGGGCACGAGAAATTTCACTGAAGGATGAAGAGGAACTAGGAACCTTGAAGGTTTTCAAGTTGAGAAAAGTCACAGAAGAGTTGCGCAGGACTCTACAACGAGTGTAGAAGAAGTTCGAGAATGGTCTAAGTATCGAACGAAAATTGCACTAAGTGTGAAATAAGGTTGAGGACTCGTCGAAGCCCTAAAAACCGTGAAACTTTCCATTGTCGGGAGGAGGCAGGTGGCAGAAGATCGAGAGATCTGGGAGCTGGATCTCCAGAAAGTTTTCTAGGAGCAGATAGAGATCTTCACGAAGTTGTGAAGAGCGATTTGAATCCAAACCGTTGGATATAGAGGGGACACATGGAAGTGATCGACACATGTCAGAGGAGTAGTACTCCGAGAGATATCGAAGGAATATATCGAGAGACTCCAAAAGACCAGAGTCCGGAGTAGATCACAGTCGTCGATCAGAAGGAGGAACGAGGACTGTTGATGCTCACACCATTTGAAGTTTGCTGATTTGGAGTTCGGGAACATAAGAGTGGTTGTTGTGGAAAGAGCCAAAGCCCAAATCACTTTGTGTGATTGAGCCTTGGGACACAACCCGAGGACACATGATAGAAAGGGCCTGGCATGAAGAACTAAGTGTCACTGCCATCTTTCTTCGAAGGGTTAAGTGGACCCACACTTCAGAGGAAGAATGACATGTGATAGATTTTGTCGGGCTCCAACATGGAGCCGAAGAGTCAATTTGACTCACGTGTTTCGAACGATCCTAGACCAGGAGGTTTCACAACCTCAAAAGAGAAGGGGTGGGGTATGCACTAAGTGGTATCAGAGAGAAAGTTTGCTTGTAGACAACATGCAAAGGAAAAGGAGATAGTCTGGCTACATCAAGTAGAGTCAGAGCTTGAATTCGCCTATAGACAACAAGTGAAGGGAGACATAGTGTGATACTTTGTAGAAATGTTGCAAGGTGTGCAACAAATGATAAATGTCCAGGTGGGATGTAGGTGAAACAAGATGGCCGTTGGAGGTAAGGAGCGCAGTCAAAGAGAATTCTTCCTGCAGAAAAGCAAAGAAGAGATGGATACAAAGAGCTTAGTGATATCAGAGCAGAGATAGAGAGGCTAGAATTCAAGATGTAGCAGGAAGCAAAGGTGTGTTGGAGGTATGAGTGGCCTTTGAAAAGGACATCTAAGTGGCCTGTTTGAGAGTTGTTGGCCCAGAGGCAACAACATGTGTTAAAAATATGGTTGAGATATGTCGAAAAAATCAATGGCGAGGGAAAGATATCTAGGAGGATTCTTGTAGGTTTCCAGGTGGGCAATGAGGAGGAATTAAACAATCTCATAAACTTCCAGGAGGGAAGAGGAGACATCCTGAATTTCCAAGAGGGAAAGGGAGAAGAGATGAGCTGAACTGAGAGTTCACGTCAGTAGGGGGTGTTGAAATATGGAGAGGAGGAAGAAAGGCCTCATCCACATGAAGGTTCATGCGGAGCTGTAATCCGTATGAATGAAGATGATGACAAGTTGGAAGATTTCATCACCGAGGAGGAAGATCAGAGGAGCGTTCTAGTCATTGGAGGAGTCGAGATATTCCTGCCAAGCATTCGAGGAGAGGTTAACACAAGTGTTGCAAAGGAAACATAAGGACAACAAGATGAGACTGTCATAAAGGAGGAGGAACAAATAATGAAGTCTATCCCAAAAGAAGAAGAGCACCCAATTGAGTTACTCACTCAATGTGAGATGGAGTTAAAGGTACTCGAGGATTGGTTAGACAGTCTAGAACCAGAAGGTGGCTACCATGAGATAGTCATGCCAGAGGATACTTACCATCACGGGTTGCAGTTGGAGAAAGATGGAATGGAACCAGCTGAAGAACTTATAGGAGTTGATATGTCAGAAGAGGTAGCTAAACAATAGTTCAATGGTGATACTGTAGAATTGGTGTCTGCAATAGAGTAGCCATTCAATGTCACAAGGGATGGAAGTAGCATGGGAGATCAGGATGACACACCCTTGGAGTGACATGGAGAGTTGCAGCCGAGCAAACTGCACAAACCGAACTAGGTGATGAAGCAGCTAGAAGAAGCCATAGAGGAGATACAGAGGCTGATGTTGAGGTTAACAGAAGAAGCGGTCAGTAAGGAGAAGATGGACAAAAAGGAACCTATATGAGCAACAGGGAAGATGTAGAAGAAACAATAGAAGCAAAGAGGAGAAGAAAGAGAACTCTAGGAGAAAGTTTGGGATCCAAGAGGGTTTCAATAGAGATGGGAAGCTCATGAGCAGGAGCTCATGGATTTTCGTAGCCATGGAGTATGATGCAGGAGCATCTCTCCACCTCAGCACATTCCAGCTAATTAACATGAGTGGTGTGCATTGAAATAAGGGAGAGGTTCCACCCTTTGATTTTTCCTTCGAAAATTTGAAGCATGATGAAGCAAATAAATGTTGAAAAGATGGAAGAGCCAAGTTGTGCCTTCGCACAAGCTGGAGATAAGGTCGCCATTAAGTGGTTGACGGTAGGAGGGATCTGCATCAGATTTAGATAAGATTACCATCATTGTAATATTCCCATTAGACAAGCATTTTGAATGGTGATTAGACACCACTAGATTAGTTGGAGGGAAGCTTGTCGAGCCCCTCTTGTATACAATCTTGTATTGTTTCCAGTAGAGAAAAAAATAAGGCATCATGTGTGGGAGATAGATGCATAGGAGAATTGAGAGACGAGACTCAGTTGTAGTCCAAACTCTTATATTTTAATGAACATTCCACCATTAATAAGAAGTAGCAATTTTTCCTGTTTATCAACTTCTGTGTAATGGATGTTTTGTTATGAATGTCATTCGTATGCATTTGAGCTGTAGATGTATGCTAGAAATCGTCTGTAGGGATAGAGGTCTAATATTCTATCTGTGAGTGTGTTGGATTAAGTCTAGTTCTCAAGGCTTAGTGCAAGGAGATGAGCGACCGAGGGAGAAAACTCTGTGAGTCGATGCAAGGAGTGCATATTTGAACTCATTCGAGTCAGAAGAGAATATGCCAGGAGGGAACACCAAGATAATTCACAGACTCAGAGGGAAATTTCAAGGTGGTTGGGTACCTTGGAAAGAAAGACCGTGTAGGAGGAAACACAATGCAGAGTTACTGAATACTCTGTAATACTCTGCCAGGAGGGCATAGAGAAAGTACGAGAGCATACAAGAGAAACACATTATGAAGTGTTGGAATCCTTGAGAGAACCCTAGGGTTGCTGAGCACTCTAAGGAAGGAAGGATTTGTAAGATTTCATCAACAAAGGAAAGGAGATGCCTTAAGACTCGCAGAAGGGCTCAGGGAGAAGCCGTTGAAAATCTTAGTCGAGTTCAAGGAGTGCACCAAGGATATTGTAAGTCCATATTACAATCTTAGAAGGAGGAAGATCATCAAACTTCCAGGAGGGCACGAGAAAGTTCACTGGAGGACACATAGAAACTAGGAACCTTGAAGGTTTTCAAGCCGAGAAAATTTGTAGGAGAGTTGCATAGGACTTTGCAAGGAGTGCATAAGAAGTTCGGGAATGGTATAAGTCTTGAACGAAAATTGTGCTAAGTGTGCAATAAGGTTGAGGATTCACTGAAGTAACGAAAACTGTGAAACCGCCCATCGTCGACAGGAGACAAGTGGCAGAAGTTCAGGATATTCGGGAGATGGAGCTCTGGAATTTTTTCTAAGAGCAGATAGATATCTTTGTGAAGTCTCGAAGAGCAATTTGAATCGAGACTGTTGGATCTGGAGGGGACACGTGGAAGCGATCCACACATGTTGGAGGAGTAGTACTCTGGGAGATATTGAAGGAATATATTGAGAGAATTCCGAAGGCTGGAGTCTAGAGTAGATCGCAGCCATCGATCAGAAGGAGGAACGCGGACTGTTGATCCTCACACAGTTTGAAGTTTTTCGATTTAGAGTTCAGGATTGTAAGAGTGGTTGTTGTGGAAAGAGTTGAAGCCCGAAGCCCGAAGCGCTTTGTGTGATTGAGCCCCGAGACACAGCCCAAGGACACGTGATAGAAAGGGCTTGGCACAAAGAACTAAGTGTTGCTGCCAGTTTTCTTCGAAGGGTTAAGTGGACCCGCACTTTGGAGGAAGAAGGACCTGTGATAGAGTTTGTCGGGTTCCAACAGGGTGCCGAAGAGTCAATCCGACTTAGGTGTTTCGAACGATCCTAGACCGGGAGGTCGCACAACCATGCGGGGTGGGGTCTGCACCAATTAGTTCATCCTGAGCATGGGTATGCCCGCCTCAGAGAGATTAGTATTGTTTTTCATATGGCGACCTCCCGAACTCTGGTCAGAATTCTATCCATCAATAACTCCAAAAGTATAAGAATATTGATAGGCCACATTCCATGCAAGAATTCCTCTCTAATCATCCATTTGTATCAAAAAATGACTCCTTTCCAAGGAAAATAGGTCACGTTGGCTTACAAAAAAGCTAAGGGACACATAACTTTGTAATAAATTTTGGACATAGATTAGGCCTTAGAACTATATGGCACAAAAACACCCACTAAGCATTAATGTTATTTATTGGGTACAAATGAGACCATAAAATCTTCTAGTGGGTATAAACATAGACCTTAAAATTGTAAATTAGATTTTTGATTACAATAAATACAATTTGGAGTGATGTATCACATTCTTGTCCATGCATAGATGATATGGCCATCAGGTCATAGGACATGACATATGTAGTCAATATAAGAAAAACAAGAGTAATAGGAAATGAAATATGATAAAAAAAACCTCTTTAACAATCTTCTAGCATAGAAAATGAACTATTCATCTAATGGGCATTGATACCTAAAATATGACTTTTTAAACCTATATGTACATGTACATCCAAGTTACTAAGAAATTCAGTCCTTATAAAATTATGAAAAACATAAATGAAGATGCTTATCTGATTGATCTTTTGGACGATCTAGACATCAGTCTTATTTTTAATGTTGTTGACCTTCACTCACACTCAGCTGGGACAAATGATGACCAGATGGATGGTGATCAAAATGAGAAGGAGAACAATTGGACCAAACACTTTCCAAAGAAAAAAAGAGAATAGGTTGAAAAAGTGCTAGACACCAAATTATTTGCATCACATTCCAAGTTATATAAGCTATATTTTGTTAAGTGGGAAGGTATGTCAAATTCCTACAACACTTGGATCACAAAGAGTGACCCACTTAAGTACAGTCGAGAAACTACACCTGGTGACCTTGAACCAGGAGATTCAAAATCTCTAAAAGAATGGGAGGATGATGCAGAGCATCCTTGCTAACATGTTTATCCCACATTTAGTAACTGAATTCTTCCACATCTCTAAGTTCTGTCATTATGCTTAGTAATTTTAGGAGTCTCTTTTATTAAATTTAGTGATCTATTACATATGCTTTGTTTTTTTATAGTGAATAAGGAGCCATTAGAGATGTTTTAGAGGGAAATTAGAAGGTACTTCTAGATCTACAAAAAAGGGATGGGGCTATATTATCCCCAATAAAAAATAAACTAGGATATTTTATTTATTGCAATAGTGTATTTTCTCTGGTGGTGTGATTTTATCAAACAATTCACATCCCATATAATTTTAATGGCATACTTGGGTTTACAACTTCATAAACAATTTGTATGTATTCTGCTAGTGATCATTTCCTTAAACATATTGTGGATTGAACAAGTACACATAGAATGAGAGACAAAATATTGGCATTTTATTATGAAATGGAAGATGAAATACAACAATAACTAACTATTGGTTGCTGTAGCAGCTAACAAACATACAATACTTCAAATATAAATCTATATCAATGCCAAAGTCTTCCCAACTATGGTCCTGGATGTACTGTGATTTCTCCAAGACCCCATGCCTTTATTCGCTAATTTATTCCAGCTTGAAATACTGGGAACAAGACTCACGTCCCTCTCCCCAAGTTCTCCCTGCTCAAAAGGTGGGTCCACGACCCTTTTCAATCCCTTTCAACCTGCTACAAATGGTGGATCGACCCTCAAGGGTTATCCACAACTTGTCCTATCAATTGATCTACAGTCTAGAGAGGGATGGATCCATTACCAGTTCCAATGACCTCCAAAGAATTCAACATAGCCCTTGATCTACTCCAAAAAATCCAACCGACCTCCCAACTTTGCTAGTAAGGAAATCAAGCCCTTAATGATGCTCCAACAACTTCACAACTACTACGAATTCCACACTGATGCTACTGACCTGCAAAGAGATGGGTCGATACCTTCAATGGAACCCAACAAACCTATTTCTATTCCATTTTTCCTTATGGATATGATAAAATGAAACTCTAGTGCAGATCCAGGATGGATCTCCTCCTCCATCAAGCTAGGGTGGATGTTGCACTGCCGAACAAGACTTGCAATGGAAGGGTTTTGAAAAAACCCCAGCAAAAACCTTGGTTCTAGGACCAATCCAAATGAGTGATCAAATCATAATGCCAAAGTGACATGCTATGCCTCCTTTTATTCTTCCTTTGATCCTTATAGATCTTTCCCTTTTGGCCAAATCAAACCCTTGCCTTATTTTCCCTTTAATTATTACTTAAACATTAAAAATAATTTTTTAATTCTTAAGTGATTACTAATTTTATTTAATGTCACTTTATAATAATTTTCTGCCCAAGTGATACTAAACTAATCTCGTGACTCCCTTTTCCCACTAACTATATCCTACAAGAATCGTATAGGCTACTAAGTCATCTTAGGCTGCGATTAAAAGGAGGGGGACATTACAATCCTCCTTTCTGGAGAGTTCTTGTCCCCAAGCAACTCCAAATCAAGATGCTGCAGAATCTGCTCTCTCTCCCCAGTGGCATCCTCAATGGGAAATCCTCTCCACATGACTAGGTACTCTCGAATGACTCTACTCCTTAGGTTTCTCTCTCTAATATCAATAATCCTTTCTGGGGTCAGAACCTATTGTCCTTCCTCATCTAGCAGAGGAATATATGTCGAAGGGGATGGACAAATGTCCCAGTGACTTCTTGAGGCAAGACACCTGGAAGACATTGTGGAATCAGACTTGGATCCCTCTACCCTCAGGCAACTCCAACCCATATGCTACCTCTCCGACTCTTCTGACCACCCTGCATGGCCCATAGAAGCGAGGCTTCCGTTTTTCTGCACCACTTTTCTTAAAAAAAGATTGTCTGTAGGGATGCAACCTGAGAAAGACCAAATCCCCAACCTCAAGGATGCACTCCACTCTATGTCTGTCTGCATACATTTTTTGTTGATTCTAGGAAACTTGCAAGTTTTCCTTCAGGACTCTCAAGATGTCTTGACTCTCCTGCAACCAATCTTTTGCCTTGGGGGCCATGCTCTCCCCAAACGCCAATTCTACAAATGATGGGGCATCATAGCCATTCAACGCCTTGAAAGGAATCATCCCTATGGACATGTGATAAGTGGTATTATAACAGTGATCCCCAAGGTGCAACCACTTCATACATTCCCTTTGATGTCCTTACACATAGTTTTGTATATATCCCTCGATCCATTTGTTTAAAATATCGGTTTGTCCATCTGTCTGAGGATGATAGCTGGTACTAGGTGTCAAATCTATCCTTGTTATCCTAAACAAGTCCTACCAAAATGTGTTGAGAAACCTACTGCCATTGTCACTAACTATATACCTCGAAAGACCATGAAGTTGGGAACACTTCCCTGAAGAACGTGTCTTCCACCTAGGATGCATTATACTCCGAGGGAATGGAAAATAAGTGCATATATTTGGTCAAAATCTCTACCACCACGTATATGCAGTCCCTACTCTGTACCTTTGACAACCCTGTAATGAAATCCATGGAAACGCTTTCTCATTTATGCTCGAGAATCAACAATGAATGAAGCAACTCTGCAGGATATGTAAGCTCTAACTTGATCTAATGACAAGTCATGCAATCTCTAACATATCGAAGCACGTCCTCCTTGAGACCCTTCCAAGAGAATATTTTCCTCACCTTCTTATAGGTCTTTAGATACCCCGGGTTCCCTACCAGTGGTGTGTCATGTACCACCCTCAAAATATTACCCTTGAGTGTGGACTCAGGGACAAGATAGATATTGTATTTGTAGTAGATGATGTCATCCACTACCCTGTACCCGTTATCCTGAATAACACCCTCCACCAGCTCGCAGGCGAAGGTATTCTTGGAGTATTCCACCAAGAGAATGGAATTCCAGTTTGCTGAGGTCTCTATCATGGAGAAAGATGCAGGTCTCCTAGATAGGGAATCAACAACTATGTTATTCTTTCCTTTTACATACTCAATGTCAACTTCATATGACTGCACCTTACTCACCCACTTCTGCTACCTCTTGTTTAGGTCCCGCTGCTCCAAGAAATATCTCAAGCTGTTGTGGTCAGTCCTAACCACAAAGCATCCTCCCACTAGGTAGATCAAGTTAGATATTGCTATGCATATGATATAGCTTATATAGCATATGATATAAGCTCTAACTTGATCTACTGACAAGTCATAGATATGATATAGCTTCTCTGAATCCCTCAAATTCTTTCTCTAAAAGCTATGGGGTGTCAATTCTGCATCAACATTGCTCCTATCCCATCACCATATGCGTCACATTCCAGTACAAAAAGATGTGTGAAATATGGGAGTGCTAATACTGGGCAAGTGCTCATAACCTTATTCATTCGGCCGAATGCTTCCCGTGCATCCTCTGACCATCGAAAGGATCCTTTCTTGGTGAGGTCTGTCAATGGCACACCCAATTGTGGAAATCCTTTCACAAAGCACATGTAATAGCTTCATATCCCGAAGAATCCTCACAACTTTGTGAGTGATATGGGGGTGGGAAAATATAAGATTGTTTGGATATTACCTTGATTCACCTTCACTTGTTCGACACCAATCACGTGGCCCAAATAAAGGATCTCTGTTAATCCAAACTCACACTTTTCCTCCTTGGAAAAAAGTTACTGCTCCTCCATAACTGTTAGAATCTCATCCACATGTTTCAGATGTTCCTCCCAAGTCCTATTGTAAATCATAAGATCGTCAAAGAACACCAGTAAGAACTTCCTCAACTGCTTGTTGAAGATATGGTTCATACATGATTGGAAAGTAACAGGTGCATTAGTCAACCCAAAGTGCATGACTAGGAACTCGTAATGACCATAGTGACATCTAAAGTCTTTCTTATGGATGTTCTCTTCTATGAACTTGATTTGATGGCACGCTGATAGAAGATCAATCTTCTATAAGTATACTGCTCCATGTAGCTCGTCAATCAAATCATAGATCCTGGGTATTGGGTATCGGTTCTTGATGGTTTTCTTCTTCAGTGCCCTGTAGTTGATGGACATCCTCATGGTGCCATCCTTCTTCTTGACCAAGACTACTGAAGAAGTGAAGGGAATAGAACTAGGTTGGATGTGTCCCATCTCCGACAACTCCTTTATGGCCTTCTCTATCTTGTCCTTAAACTTCTTCGAGTGTCGGTATGGTGTGGTGATCACAGGTTTCGCCCCCTCCTCTAGTTCAATGACATGATCAAATCCCCTGTCAGGTGGGCTCCCTACTGGAAGTGGTTTAAATTCCTTGTCATGCTTTTCAATCAATGTTTGTATGTCCACATGATATTGTTGGCTATCCTATGATGGCTTCTCCATGGTGGTCAAGCATTCTGCTTGTAATGTTCCCAAGCTGTTTCTTGCTTGGAAACTTAGTTTTTTCACTGAGTTTTTTGCTTGTTGTTTATTTGTTTTGCAGATTTGCCTTGTAAGTTTACGCTAGAAGGGTTTGATGAAGGTTTATAGTGTAAAAAATATATAAGTATGACAACATTCACATCCAATATAAAAATACAAGAGATATAACACACTGGAAAAGCAACAACTTCATATCTGACATTTATTTAGATAATAAGAAGATCCCGATACAATAGATCTGCAGATTTGGATAGATACAAGATGAATAATCAAGATGGAGTGATTGTTGCTACAACAAGCTCAAAGACTGAAGAGAATAAAAAAATACCTAGGTGTCGAAGTCGGGATTTCAACATGGTATTAGAGAAATCGTTCTGCGAGGAAGCTAGATCTCATATCCATAACAATTGATAGTAGATCTATTAGCTCTGGAAGGAGATATTAGCAGATACATAACCAACAATTATAAATCAAGAGTTGGATTTCAGAGGAACAACTGTACTGAGGCAGAACTAGGGTTTTGCAGTTGTATGGAGTTGTACGCAGGTTGCAAAAGGAACAATCAGGTATATACGCAGGTTTATTTGGATATAGTTGTGCGTACACATGTTTCAGTAAGTAAATTCACATACATACACAGGTTTTAGTAGCGACAAACACGTACAAGGTCGCACAGATCAGTACATGAAATTGTAACATTGTTTGCTCATTACTATCCCTTATAGGCGTTCACCAACCACAAGTGAAGTGGTTGGGCTAGTACATAATGCAATCAACTATTGATTAAAACCATGACGTAATGGATATAATTTTGTTACAAAACATATCATTTATCTTTTAAATGTGTTTTTTCATGTTATTTCATACATAAGAACAATAATTTTTTATAAAAAAATAAAAAAATAGTGGTTTAGTGATTAGTGTGAGTAGTTCATATCATCAGCCTCTCAATGTGTCGATGGATTGGGATAAAGTCACTAGCCCACGAATAACGTAAGTGATCCTTAATGGAATAGCGTAAGTGTACCGTTGTTGAGTTAAAAGTTTCTTGTCGGGAAGGGCCATTCTGAATTATCTTCCCGTTGTAGAAATAAAAGTTCCGTGTCGGGGGGACATCTTTTTCCAAATATAAGCGGAATTGAATTATCGACGATCGCAGAACATGTGATCTCAATCACTAACTGTAATTCCACTCATCCTTTTGAATCGCTAACTTCACTAACTGTAATTCCATTCATCTTTTTTGAATGGCTAACTTTACTAACTGTAATTCCATTCATCCTTTTGAATCACTAACTTCACTGACTAACTGTAATTCTATTCATCTTTTTGAATAGCTAACTTCACTAACTGTAATTTCACTCATCTTATTGAGTTTATTGTTGGATTTTGTACAAAATGTATAGCAAAAAATAGTCGAGAAAGAATAAAAATACAAATACAGAACGTTTAATCTGGACAATCCAAGGCCAAGCACTTATAAATAGCCTAGCCTCAGAGAAACTGAAATCGAACTAAATCTTCAAAAAGAGTGAACGAGTTGAATTCCTTGTGAGGAAGAAGATGATGATAATTATTCCTGCATGGCTTTGGCTTCTGCTTCTGCTCATGCTAATGATATTGAGCAGCAATCAGAGCTTCTCCTCTTCTCAGGCAGCAACAGCACCCTCAGGTATGAGCATGGGATGATATTGAAGTCACGTGTATGTATGATATCATTGAATTAATGGCTTCTTATCATGATTTGCAGGTTTTCCATTTGTGTTTATGACTGTGGATGGTGAGAGAGCAGCTGCAAGAAAATATGATTACATTGTAGTCGGAGGAGGAACGGCCGGCTGCCCCTTGGCCGCAACTCTGTCTACTAAATATTCAGTTTTGGTAGTGGAGAGGGGACGATCTCCTTATGGAGTTCCCGACATCGAGAACGCCGATGCTTTTGGAAAGGCATTGGATGAGACCGACAATTACACTTCCATAGCGCAGACGTTTATTTCAGAGGATGGAGTGAGTAATGTCAGAGCGAGAGTTCTGGGAGGCGATACTGCTATCAATGCGGGTTTCTACAGCAGGGCGGGCTCTGAATATGTTCGTAATATGGGATGGGACGAAGGTCTTGTAGAGGAGTCGTATGAATGGGTGGAGAAGCAGAATGCCTTCAAACCATATCAGATCTCGCCTTGGTCATCGGCTATCAGAGATGGCCTCCTGGAAGCAGGGGTTCTTCCAT
>JZKD02S1774509.1:58394-82612 GCA_000966675.3 Picea glauca
TTAGTTTTAAGGGTTAAAAGGAGAGATCGATTGCCTTCCATACTCTTGTTAAGATTGATATAGGAATGATTATTATGTCCCTGTCATAACAGGGACATAAAGTTTTGGGCAATTTCAATTAGTTTTTATGCATGATTTTCAAGGCATCCAACAATGTTTTAAGCTAAAGTTCCATTGCCCTGAAAACAGGAGCCAGGGGTGGCGACAGGTTCCATTACCTTGAGAACAGGGGGTGGCATCAGGTTCCATTTCCTTGAAAATAGGAGCCAGGGGTGGTGGCGGGTTCCATTGCCTTGAGAACAGGGGGTGGCGGCAGGTTCCATTGCCTTGAGAATGAGAGCCAAAGATGGTGGTCATATGCATTAATTCTTTGGCAGGTGGATGGGAACGAGAGCCAGGGGTGGCACCATGGCCACACCACAGTCGATGAAATCTTGTGTGGCAAGCTGCATGTCATCACAAACGTGTCACTCTTTGCAGCTTACTCTCTAGAAACATATGTTTGAAGCACAACAATGGTGGGTCGACTGATTACAAAAAGAATAGAACTAGAGTGTGTGATAGGGAACCTGGAGGAGCCCAACATCTTTTCCTTGGTGTGAAAGAATCATTTCCCTAGTGTGAAAGAGGTGGTACCACGTATATCCTCTCACTCGCAAGCATGCTACCATTGTGTTTTGTTACACCATAATCCCTTTGTATCTCAATGCTCGGTTCTCATGGATTGAATCACTGAAACTGAAGGGGAAGCCCACAACTACAATGTTTAATTTGATCATGGCTTGAATCACTAAAACTGAAGGGGAAGCCCATGACTACCATGTTTAATTTGATTCCACAAGACCGGGGCGGATATGCTGAGCCGTGAATTAACTAGATTTCTGAGACATTTCATTTCTTAAAGTGTCTTCATTTAGGCAGAATGATAATGATGGATGAGGACCTTAGGGTTCTGTATTGCATCCATGGAAACATTCTTCAAGTGCTTAAGCTAGAGAAGTGCCCATATTTTCAACTCTGGGCTCCCTGAAATTGCACGCTCCTGAATGTAATTTCACTATCTTTTCAATCTTTAGTAGGTCAAAAGAAATCTGAGTATTTAATTGAAAGTCATATTTTGTGAATTACTCAACAAAAATCCAAAGCAAAGTAATATTTTGTGAATTACTCAACAAAAATCCAAAGCAAGTACTCTTTTTTCAGTAAAAAATCATCGGCTATTAGATTTATAGCAACTTGGTTAAAGAATTTGAATTCAACGATCTTTACATCCTAAGGTATGTCATACGCCTCCTCACTACTATGCCTCCATAATGATTAATATGGAGCACAAGAATACTGCAACAAATGACTGCTCGAGAAACCACATTGGTGCTAAGCAATTCCCATTCTCTCGCTGGATTGACCTAGATTCACCCTCTTCCACCCTTTGTCTTTTATCCAATTCCCCTTTTTCCATGCTCGAACATGCCAACCCCTCTAGCTCAAGTGAAGAGCGGTAAGCCTTAATGGAATACAACTATAGAAATGGGCAAATTCAATCCTAGATGTGGCTACGGGGAGGTGGAATATTTCGATGACAAGAATACAAGCTGTTATCACATTTATTTGTAGGGGAGGTTGTTTTCCTAAGAAGTTGGTTCCTTGGTGAAGGAATGAAAGAAAATGGGCAAAAAACCCACAATTTGTCTTATATCCTAAGTCAAAGGAGTGATGAGATGTTTTGGCGTGACATGATAAGGTGCACGCAGATCTGGGCGGTCAAGAGCTGAGTGCCCTAGATCAATGGTCGATGGCCATATCGGGGCCTCAACATGCGCATAGGATAAAAAAGGTAGAGCGGGCTAGGGAAAACAACCGTGGTTTGTGAAGGTGCTACGTGTCAGCCAAAGAAACACATCGGACCCAAAAGCGAGAAGGTTCTAAACCACTTTTCACTGCCCTGATATCCGCATGTGCACATAGTGTCCTATCTTGGGCTGACAAGTGTCTGCCCCTCATCACTTCCGCTCCCTCCATCTGTCTTCCACTCATTGTTTCTTCGGTACCTGTCCCTTTCTCATCTCCCGCCACTTGTGCCAACTCACTCCACATCACCTCCATCCCATTACACCTCAGCTCCCGCTTGTGTGCCCCCCATGCTATCCTCAGTCTCCTCCTCCATTCACAACTATCCATATTGACATCTCTCGTCCTCTACTCGATGCTGAGTGCACCAATCGCTTTGTCAGCAACCACGTCTTCCATCAGGCTTCCCCATAAGCATCCAACTCAGATCCAGTCGACGAATGCTGAGGTTGTCACATCTTCCAGGTGCAGAGTTGACTTAAACCTTCCCTGATCCCAATGAAGCAGTTATTAAGGTTGGTTGGTGATGGTTGAGCGTTGTTTCAGCCATAAATAAAAAGCATAAGAGAGGACTGCCATTTAGTCGGTTCATCAATAGGTCCGTTCTGAGGCTCGTTTGCGTATGATGGAGGTTCACGTCTGGACATAGACTGCATGCATAGTTTGTCAGGAAGATTACAGACATAATGCCTTCAATGCAACTTCTCGATTATGCTTCTGTTATTTTTTTTTTGAGTATAAATACTCATTTTTGATATTTTGTAAAAGATCTATGGTTGAGCTAAAATCCCAATTGTAAAGTTTTAATGAAGCCTCTGGTTCTCTGGTTATGTACATGCTTTTGAGACTTCTTTCTTAATGAAATTCAACTTCTTTCCATCTCTTCCTAAACACTGTGTTAAGACACTCAAAATTGGAGGATCTTGTCAAGGGTTGTGATGTTGTCGTGATGTAGGTTTGATCATTGCAATATTTTTACCAGTTTTAATCAGTTTCTCGTGTTATCTTATCCCCTCTCATACTGAGTAGCTTGGGCATGGAGGATCTAGTCAAGCTGTTATAGTGGCATTGTGATGTAGGTTTGATCATTGTGCTGTTGTAGCTATGTCGTTTAAACATATCTTAGTTTCTGAAGCTTTGAGATCAAGAGGATCTCGTTCTTGAAGCTTTTCTTCCTTAGGCCACTGGAAGATAGGATGTCCACAGTAGGCCCTTACATATCCTCACCAGTTATTCCCCCTACTCACCCTTTACTGCAAATTACTGATTGAAGTTAGATTAATATCTCACTTGCCTTAGGCATACCAACCCGATTTTTTGATTTAAAGCGATATAACCTTGAGACTACATCCATTAGACCACCATTTAAACTATTTACCATGACATACAAACTGATGGGTATCAGGCTTACCTCTGATGCAATCCAGAGGTGAATTTTGGTGCGAACATTTCTGGCGTTGTTGCCAGGGATGAATTGAAGATTTTCCTTGGGTTTGAATGACAAAGCTTACTGGTTCTGAAGGTGCATCAGAGCCCAGTACATCAATATTTCCATTGTGCACCTGGCGACTCGACTGTGGTGAATCCATTAAGGATAATCCACTGGAGACTCCACTATTTCAGCTTTGGCTTCTAGAGGCAGACACACTAGGTATACCCCACAAATGCCTTTAGCAACACCTGAAGCTAACCCAGAGAATATTATTAGAAAAGGAAAGGCCCTTCATCAAGGTACCTCTGCTACTAAACCAGGTATTTCTGATGGTTTTTAATATCCTCCTATAGGAACTCCAATTTCTGCATCTCATTCTACTGTTATACCTTCTGCTAGAGTTCCCCAAACTTTAAATTTTGGGAGTGTTCCTGTTGAGTATTCCCCTCCTAGTCTTGGATTGGAGGGAGAAACCATTGTCACTCCTCTCTATCCTAAAATTGTACCGTGGTTTAGACCTAGCGCCACAGAAGATTTTCCTAGCTCAGGCTTTACCACTCCTACTCTCATTAGAGTTACTGATTTCACAGAAAGGGAAACCTTTGTTCCCCCAAGCTCGATAACCTTTTATCCAAATCCTCTGTTGTTTCCTTTTCCCCTCAGAAGTTCAGTTCCAGTCGTCCCTGTTCTAACACCTTCACCTCCTAGTTCTCCTCCACCTCATATCCCTATGGAAGGTTCCAATCTCCCTAGAAACAGAATGGATTCCATAGTGGTTGCAAGATATGCCCCTCTAGTCTTACCTCATCCTATGAATGCTATGCCTGCTGGAGATTACCTGAAATATATTCCTAAGTTCACTGGAGAAGAGGACATAACTGCTGAAGAGAACCTTATTACCTTCTATAGTTATGCAGAAAATCTAAATATTGAAAATGAAGATGTCTGGATGAGAGTTTTTGTCCAGAGCCTCGATGGTGAGGTTAGAAAGTGGTTTAGAGGTTTGAACCCTGGATCCGTTGTTGGGATTGAGGCTCTAGATGATGCCTTCTTGAGATAGTGGGGGGATAAAAAATACTTTATGTATTACATCACAGAGTTTGGGCCTCTAAGGAGAAAAGAGGGAGAATCAGTATCTGACTTCTCCAAAAGGTTCAATAAAATGTACAATAAGATCCCTGTTGAAATAAAGACTATAGAAGCCTCTGCCAAAATCACTTATGCTAGTGCTTTTGACCTTGATTTCTACCTCTTGCTTAGAGAAAGAAGAGCTACTTGTTTGGCTCATATGCAAGATGCATCCTAGGAAGTAGAATCCAATGTGTTGGTAGCTAACCGACTTAGGAATAAGGCTGATAGAGACATCCCAAGAAAAAAATCCGAATCCTCCACCTCCAGTTCCTCTATTTCCCCCCCTCAAATGGATGAAGTAACCAAGATACTAAAATAAATTTCAACTAGGATGGAAAGTTTGGAAGTACAGGGGAAGCCGACATACAAAAATCCTCAAAATATTGATAATAGAGGCAACTTCAGGAGGCCGAATAACATTGCTTCTCAGATTATTCCAAGAGAGCCTAGAAGCAGAGATAGGGATGATCAAAAAATTCAAACCCCCCTTCAAAATAACCTTGTTTCTGATGAAGAGGGAGAGGAGGAAGAGCTAGATCCTGAAATCCATTATCTTGGAGACATCTCCCCATTCCCTCACTTGACTCAATATGCTGACGAGAAATCCCTCCTAGATAGCCAAATAAATGAGTTGAGTAAGGGGGAGAAAACCAATAGCAACCCAAATAAATATAACCTTAGGTCAAAGAAGAAATAAGTAAATTCTGACAACCCTGATCCATCTTCCATAGCAGAGAAGCCTACTAAAGACGAAACAAACAACAACAAAGAAAATAAGGCTCATAATCCTCCACCAATAACCAAAGACCTTGTCCCAGAGGTAAGAGAAATTCTGAAGCCCCTTTCCTCTTTTAACTTTGAGCATGAAATTTAGAAGATTAGAATCCTTGTTCCCGTTTCAGAGCTAGTCAAGCACGAAGACTTCAAAAGGTCCCTCTCTAAGCTATTGCAGTCTGAGCTACCCTGCCATTCCATACACTCAGTAAATCTCCAAGAAGAGAAGCCGATAGTCATCTTAGGCCCCATGGTAGAAGATAGGGATGATTCATCCCCTCCTTTCTACACATCACTGAACATACATGATAAGGTGATGCATAATTGTCTGATGGACTTTGGGGCATCTCATAATTTCATGCCCAAAATAGTTATGGAAGACCTCGGATTAGATATCATAAAGACTTATCATGATTTGTATTCTTTTGATTCAAGGTGGGTGCAATGTCTTGGGTTCATCAAAGATCTAGTTGTGACCTTGTTTCGGATGCCCATGAAAAGTGTGGTCATGGATATCATGGTGGCTGACGTTCCTCCCAAGTTTGGCATGCTTTTGTCAAGATATTGGATTAAAAGGCTTGGGGGAACCTTGCAGATGGAACTCACATATGCTGCCATTCTTGTGTTCGGAGGGGAGCATAGAAGACTGTATAGAGAAGCTCAGTTGGTCTATATTATTAGTGACGAATCTGACCCCACCAACCATCCTATCTTTTCACTTGACATCGAGTTGGGGGTTAGTTTGTTGCAGTTCACTGATTCCCCTGAGCTTGCTTCAAGACTCAAAAAGAAGTCCATGGTTTTTCATGAAGCTTCTTTCTCCACTAACTCTGTTTGGAAAATGTTTTTTGATGGAGCCTCCTTTAAAGATGTTGCTGGTGTTGGAGTAGTCTTGGTTTCACCAGCCCAGGAAGCCATATCTCTTTCATAAAAACTGGAATTTGAAGCTACCAATAATGTGGCAGAATATGAAGCTCTTGTTTTGGGCTTAAGAGTTGCAAAAGACATGGGGATCAAGGAAACATCTGTATTTGGATATGTTGAACTGATTGTTAAACAAATTAGAAATCTATATCAAGCTAAGCATCCCAGGCTCATAAAATATAGAAATGAAGTATGGGACCTCATTGACAAATTTTTCTTGGCTTTCAACATTTCATTTATTCCAAGGCAAAAGAATGTCATGGCCAATTCTTTGGCTGTTTCAACAAACAATTTCAAAGTCCCTCTTCCACCTAAACTCAGGTATGATGTAGAAGTGAAATATTGACCCTCTATACCTGACAATGTCAAGCATTGGAAAGTGTTTGAGGATGATCTTGAAATCAAAAGATTCCTGGAAACTGTTGAGGATTTTTTTGTATTACACATTGATCAAAATCTCGACTTTGAAATAGAACCTCATCCCGATGTTTTCTTAAAAGAGATTGTTAATCGTCACATTGTCCAGCTACCTAGCAATCATATCCCAAGGGGACTAGTTCCTTTGGAAAGGATTTTTGACAGAAATGATGTGGCAATGAAGGGTAAAATCTCAAAATATGATGCTGATGTGGCTGAGTGCAATATTGGCACAGAGCAGGATCCCAAGTTTGTCAAGTTGTCAAGCAACCTATCAAGAGAGAAGAGGGCCGAGTATAATGAGATATTAAATGAATTTGCTGATGTGTTTTCTTAGACATACGAAGATCTCAGGACATATGACACCAGTTTCATTGAACACAAGATCCCATTGAAAGAGGAGGCCAAGCCATTTAGGGAGAAAATAAGACAAATAAATCCTATTTTACTACCTATTATGGAGAGGGAGGTGAAGAAGATTTTGGATGCTCATATTATTGTTCCTTTGATATATTCTAAGTGGATAACCAATCTTGTCCCAGTGAGAAAGAAGAGTGGAGAAATCAGACTCTGTGTCGACTTCATAAATCTGAACAAGAGCTCTAGGAAGGACAATTACCCTCTGCCAAAGATGGAACACATAATGCAAAAGGTGACGGGTGCATCCAGGATTTCCATGATTGATGGATTTTCTGGCTACAATCAAATATCTGTCCTACTTGAAGATAAAGAGAAGACAACCTTCACCACTCCTTGGTGCACATTCATGTATGCCAAAATTCCCTTTGGATTAATGAACGCAGGAGAAACCTTTCAACGAGCCATGGACATCGCCTTCATTGGGGAGAGGGATAAATTTGTGGTCATCTATCTGGATGATATACCAATCTTTTCCATATCTAATAGAGAGCATTGTTTTCATCTGAGGAAGGTCTTGTTAAAATGCAGAAGGTTTGGTCTCTCTTAAAATCCCAAGAAATCATTGTTTGCCATGAAGCAAGGGAAATTATTAGGGCACATAATATCAACTGAGTGGGTCAGAATTTATTCAAGTAGGGTGGAATCCATTCAAACCTTGTCACTCCCTAGATCTAAGAAATAAGTCCAGTATTTCCTGGGCAAAATAAATTCTTTGAGAAGGTTTGTTTCAAATTTTGCTGAATTAGTGAAGCATATTACAACCATGCTCAGGAAGGGGAATGAAGTAAAATGGACCGCTGAGTCTAGAGAATCCTTTAGCCAAATAAAAAAGGCATTGACTGAGGCACCTGTTCTTATCAGTCCTGATTAGTCCAAGGATTAATGATTTTCTCTTTTGCTTCTTTTGATACAGTGGCAGTTGTTTTGTTGCAAAAAAATGCAGAAGGGCTGGAGAAACCTATTTCATTTTTCAGCAACGCATCAAGAGATGCAGAGGTAAAATATGACATCATGGAGAAGCAAGCCTTTACTCTGGTGAAAGCTCTCAAAGCTTTCATAGTCTATGTCTTTCATTCAAAAAATATTGCATATGTTCCTTCAACTTCTATGAAGGACATCCTCATTCAACCCAACATAGATGGGAGAAGGAGTAAGTGGATTGCCAAAATCCTTGAATTTGACTTGGAAATAAAACCCACCAAACTAGTTCAAGGCCAAGGTTTAGCCAAGATTTTGGCTGAACCTAATTGTAAATATTTGGGGGTTAACTTCATCAACACTTGCTCAGAAAGTCAACAAGTTGAGTTGTCTAATAAACATCCACAGGATAGCCCTCTATTGGCAGCATTTACCTGGTACCAAGACATTATATTTTTTATGCAAGAGTTGAGGCCCTCTGATGGAATGAGGAAATGCAAGGTAAGAGATTTAAAGCTCAAAGCAATAAGATATTTCCTTATTGACCAGGTCTTGTATTGGAAAGACCCTCTAGGAGTGATTTTGAGATGTCTAGACCCACAAGAGGTCCAAAAAGTTATGTTTGATTTTCATGAGAGCCTGTGTGGAGGAAATCACTTCTGGAGGACCACGACCCATTAAATTCTCAGGGCTGGGTATTTCTGGCCTAATTTGTTCAATGATGTTTGTGCAAAAGTAAGAGCTTGTGTCAAATGTCAGAAATTTTCAGGAAAACAACAACTCGGGTCTCTGCCATAGAAGCCTTTGGTAGCTTCAGGGCCCTTTCAGTAGTGGGGCCTATACTTCACTGGGGAAATTCATCCTGCATCAAGTGGTCAACACATGTGGATCTTAACTACAACAGATTATTTCACCAAGTGGATAGAAGTTGTCCCCACAAGGAGTGCTTCTCACAAAGTGATCTTTGGTTTCCTTGAAGATATTATGGCAAGGTTTGGTTGTCTGAACAAAATTATCACTGATGACGCTGCATCCTTCAAGGCCAAAACATTGGTCAAATTGTGTGAGCAGTTCAGAATTTCATTGATCCACTCTACCCCCTACTACCCCCAGGGCAATGGACTAGCAGAGTCCTATAACAAAATCATGATAAAGATCATCAAAAGGCTGCTAGAGGACAATAAGAAAGCATGTGATTCAAAGCTTAGGTTTTCTCTATGGGTTGATCGAGTGACAACAAAGAGATCCCTGTGCCTCTCCCCTTTCCAACTTGTCTATGGGGCTGAAGCAATTTTTCCTTCTCACCTTATAGAAATTTTTTCCAAGACTACCAAGAAGAGCCTGATCATATGATTAGAAGGATACATCAATTGGTAGAAGTGCAGTAGACCAGAGAACAGATGATAGACAAAGCACATGACCATCAACAGGGAATCAAGAAAGTCTTTGACACAAAGAACAGTAAGGAGGATTTCCAGCTGGGAGATCTGGTTCTCAGATGGGATGCGCCAAATCAGGACAGAGGAAAACACATCAATTTTGAAGCTCTATGGATCGGGCCCTTCAAAATCTCTAAGATATATCCAAATAATACATATAGGTTGCAGAATTTGGAGGGCGATCAAGTTTTTGGTGGCCCCGTAAATGGGCATTTTCTCAGTAAGTTCTTTATTTGAGCCACAAGTGGCTCACATGTTTTTTGTAAATATTGTTTTTCTTTATTTTGTCAGTTTTATAGGTGACTCCATAGCCCAATAGAAAGGCACTGAAATTGCAGAAGAGTTCTTGGCATATCACAGGGAGCAAGCCATCACCCATGGAGCCTAATGCTATCACATTTATTTGTGGGGGGGTTGTTTTGCTAAGAAGTTGGTTCCTTGGCGAAGGAATGAAAGAAAATGGGCAAGCAACCCACAGTTTGTCTTATATCCTAAGTCGGAGGAGTGATGAGACATTTTTGTGCAACATGATAAGGCGCATGCTGATCTGGGTGGTCGAGAGCTGAGCACCCCAAATCAATGGTTGATGGCCATATCGGGGCCTCAAAATTCACACAAGATAAAAAAGGTAGAACAGGCCGGGGGAAATAGCCGTGGTCTGTGAAGGTGCTATGTGTCGGCCAAAGACACACATCGGGCCCAAAAGAGGGAAGGTTCCAAAACACTTTTCGTAGCCCCGATATATGGATGTGCACATAGTGTGCTATCCCGAGATGACAAGTGTCCGCCCCTCACCACTTCCACTCCCTCCATCTGTCTTCCACTCACTGTTTCACCGATACCCATCCCTTTCTCATCTACCACCACTTGTGCCACCTCTCTCCACATCACCTCCATCCCATTACACCTTAGCTCCCGCTTGTGTGGTCCCCATGCTATCCTCAGTCTCCTCGTCCATCCACAACTGTCCATCTTGACATTTATTGTCTGCTACTCCATGCCGAGTGCACCAATCACTTCGTCAACAACCACATCTGCCTTTAGGATTCCCCATAAGCATCCATCTCAGATCCAATCGATGAATGCTGAGGTTTCCATGTCTTACAGGTGTAGAGTTGAATTAATCCTTCCCTGATCCCAATGAAGTAGTTATTAAGGTTGGTTGGTGGTGGTTGACTGTCGTTTCGGCCATAAATAGAAAGGAGAAGAGAGGAATGTCAGTTAGTCGGTTCATCAATAGGTTCATTCTGAGGCTCATTTGCGTATGATGGAGGTTCATTTCTGGACATAGACTGCATGCACAGTCTGTCAGGAAGCATGCATACGTAATTCCTTCAATGCAGCTTCTCGAATATGCTTATGTGATTTTTGTTTTTGAGTATAAATACTCAATTTTGATATTTTGTAAAAGGTCTATGGTTGAGCTAAGCTCCCGATTTTAAATTTTTAATGAAGCCTCTGGTTCTCTAGTTATGTACATGCTTTTGAGACTTCTTGTTTAACGAAAGTCAGCTTCCTTCCATCTCTCCATAAACAATATGTTAAGACACTTGCAATTGGAGGATCCAGACAAGGGTTGTGATGTTGTCGTGATGTAGGTTTGATCACTGCAATATTTTTACCAGTTTTAATCTGTTTCTCGGGTTATCTTATCCCCTCTCATACTGAGTAGCTCGGGCATGGAGGATCCAGTTGAGCTGTTACAGTAGCATTGTGATGTAGGTTTGATCATCGTGATGTTGTAGCTGTGTCATTTAGACATATATTAGTGTCTGAAGCTTTGAGTCCAAGAAGATCTCGTTCTTGAAGCTTTTCTTCCTTAGGCCGTTGAAAGACATGATGTCCATAGTAGGGCCTTACATCTCCTCACCAGTTCTTCCCTCTACTCACCCTTTATTGCAACTTACTGACTGAAGTTAGATCAAGACCTCACATGCCTTAGGAATACCAACCTGATTTTCTGAGTTAAATTGATATAACCTTGAGACTACATCCATTAGAGAACCATTTAAACTATTTACCATGACATACAAACCGATGGGTATCAGGCTTACCTCTGACTCAATCCAGAGGTGACTTTTGGTGCTAACACAAGAAAACAAGAATGACTGGCTTGTATTTAAGGAATGCCCACATTGAGCAAGCAATAATTCCTACTAATTCCCACCCAGATAATTCAATAAATCTAGACAAAAACTGAATGTAGATGTTGCAGTTTCGATTTATTTTCCATAGTTTCTTAGTTCTTTGCTTGTTATTCTGCAATTTATTTTCGAGTTGGTTCTTTAATGTACCTTGTTGGGCAGTCCTTAAGCTGCTATAGACAGGAAAAGCATCAGAATCCCAACAACGAGAGAGAGCAATCGATGGCATAGGAAATGCTTTCTCTGTAATCCCATTTTGTTGTGAAAGCAACATCTGCTAAGTAAACCAGAACGCCCAGGTAATGAGATCTGTATAAACAATTAATTATCCAAATTCAAAGCCACAAGAGAAAAAAAAGAGATGACATTTCTACCTAGGTTATATTTCCTATGATTTAACATTAATTTAACCACTCAAAATGTTGTGGATATCCATGTAAGTAATGGATTTTTTCCCTAGTCATCAAAACAGATTTAACCTCTCAATTTGACGCAGGTACCTATAATAGTAATGATAATTTCATAATCATCAAAACAATGCCCATTAAGATATTACTGTAATGAGAAATTACAGCTGAGAGTATTCGTTCCCATCCCTCAAATTCATGGCACACTAGCAAAGTTGCACTGCACACAAATAATTTCATACTCATCATTGAGAATACATGAGAATGAAATAATGCTTGGAAGAATAATCATGCCAAAAATAACAAGAAATTTCTTAACTATATAGCCTCTACTATGGATCATCCTACAATAACATTTTAACCAACAACAACATCTGAATAATAAATTGAAGGTATAGGAAGCGTTAACTTTTGGTATGATCTTAACATATCCTTATTTTTATTTTATTATAAATTCTAAACCAAATATTACCATTTCTATTCTTAGTGTCAAAATTTAACAATTGTCACATTAAACATTGCAAACATATTCCTTCCTTTAGCACCCAAACTTCCCGGAGGATCCAAGCTCACAACCGTCTATGGTTACTATATTCCTTTAGCTAAATCCTCTGTTATTTTAGTCGTTTGCTAATAATAATAGCCCATATTTGTTTTGAATTCTTTGAAATATTTATCTATTGATTTTGGTTTGCAATCTTTTTTTTTAGTTTTTTTCAAACACTTAGAGTTTGTCCTTGATTCCGTGTCATAAAAAAATTCATTATAGGAAATCTTCACATAATTAAAGAATTCCTATGTGTGTGCATATTTCCTCGAATCAATGGAAAAAAACAATAAAAATAGTGAAGGACTTAATTAATTCCTCCATATTTTAGTAATTACCCTGCAATCTACATAAGTTTAAATGTTGCATATACATATACATGTTGGGATTTAGTGACAACAAATTCCTCTAATGATGGATTTGGATCCTATTATTCTGCATTGGTTGTAACCAAATAGACCAAGTTAGAATATGGATAGGGATTGCATTTAATAATCAGTTTCTTGTGTGAATGTATAAATTCATGTAAGCCCGTAGAGGCAAATGGTTGAGTGAGAGAGACATAGTGAGAAATTGCAAATCTGGTGTAATCTCCATGATCTGAATAATAAGACAATCGATGCCTATGCTTGGTGGATGTAGCCTAACGTTTGGGTGAACCACGTGAAATCCCTGTGTTTCTTATGTATGTGATTGTTATTTATCATATGTGAATTGTGTTTTCTGCATTGAAAATTCTAGTTGGAGGAGATTCAAATTCTTGGAGGAGCACCAGAAGTGAAATATGTGTGACGCAGACCTATCAACCCTCAGCCGAGATCTTCTCACATGATCGTTCTTTATCTTCTTTGAGCCGGATCGGCTCTTTCGATTCCCTGTTGGAATTTCAATTTCAATCGATCCACAGGTCCTTTCGAAAGCTCTCCTATGCAAACAACACTAGACGCGAGATCTTCCCTTTCGTGTGAACACAATGCTATGACCAAGGCCCAATTCCAAAAGCTCTTGTCACAACTCGCCACTCGCGAGTTCGTGAGTCGAGGCTCCCGACTCTTCCCTTCCAATCTTGCGATACCCGAAATGTCGATACGTGTATGGCTCTTCCTCTGTCAGCGCCTTCCTTGTGCGACCACCGGATAGGCTAAGTGCTAGCACCTCTCACTACTCGCACCTTCGCGAGTTTGAGTGTCCAATATTGGCACCTTCCCTTCATGAAACCCCGAGAAGCGATGTTGACTTTTCTCCTCGTGTTCTCGCTACTCGCAACTTCACAAGTTTCAATGTCGAGCTCTCGTGCTCTTATCTCGCGAATCCCCGAGACGTGAGAAGTCAATGGATTATTGACTCCTTCCAATAAGTGACGTGTGTCCGCTTATCTATTTCTCGGGCCCACCTTGTGGTTTTTCCATGTGTCCCTCGTGCCCATCTTCGGCACTTCGCGACTTCGCTTCCCGAAGCGCTACCTCCTTTGTAACCCGAGATCTGAAGTGCCAAGACCCCGAACTCCTCGCTACTCCTTATCACAACTCGCAACTTTAGGAATTTTGGGACAAAAGTCTCAACTTCCTTTCTGCCAATATGCCAAAATTTCGACACGTCGTCAACGCGGGTCCCACAATGGAACTTCCCGCCTTTTTGGAGTTTCGGACTTCGTGATTTCGCGAATCCTGATGCTAAGCTTTCGACTCTTCAACTCACGAAACCATGAAATGAGATTACGTGAGTGATCCAATGACCCTTATTGGCTCAGATCCTATGGTTGTCCTAGCTCCTCGCGATTTCACCACTCGCAACTTGGAGCACCCAATCTTTGGGCTCTCACCTTGCGAACCTCCGAGTTCGCGAGATCCCTTGATCTTTGCCACCTGTCCTCCTCAAATGGATGGATGTGACTCTCTCATGACTTTGCTACTCGCGAAGTTGAAGGACTTCTCTTTCTGACCTCCGATGTCCGAATCCCCGATACGGGTGATCTCGTGACACGTGTCCTCCTTCTAACGGACGACTTAGATTCTTTCGCGGTTTCGCGACTTCACCTTTCGCAACCTCACGAATCTTGATGTAAATTTTTTAAACCGTAACTCCCCTACTCCTCTGCATGATCTGACGGTTTTCGAGACTTCGCGAATTCTCCATGGAGAATTTTGACTGTCCAATTTCTCCTTGACGATTCCTATGAAATGAACAATGTGTTTTTTCATGAAACTCATCCACCTGCAAAACAACGTCACTGCGCCTTCTTACAACACTTCACGACACCAACCCTCTTGAGCTTCTCTTCGACAACTTCGAAGACTCTATCCCTCCTGATCTTTCTCCACAACTCGAGTCTTCAAGAAGACTCCTGCATGCACTCCTTGAAACAATTCTTCAAATACTTCCAAGTATTTGAACCTCTTCGACTATGCGCACTCCCTGCGACAACAATCTTTCAACAATTTCACTCATGTTGTAACTCTGAGACTTCACTCGGCCTGCGCACTCCTTGCACGACTCCTATGCTTAACTTGCATTTCTGCAAGAATGAGAACAATTTTATCCCTCCTGAGCTTGCAGAGACGAACTCTGACTTCTGTCAATGCACACCTTGCAGACAATTTCACTACACTCCTTGCAGGAAAACTCTTGCTCAGACAGAGAAACAATTGAAACTCATTTCCTTACTCTCCCTCTCTTCATATTTTAGACATTAAATATGAAATCATACATTCATGCATCAAAGCAAATGCATAACAGAGAGTAAACCAACATATATCAATCAACATGTACAAACACATAAATCAATTGAACACCATGAGTCTGAACTAAAGATCTTTGTATTAATCCAGAACTTCTGTACATGGGTTTTAACTCTACACAAATCTCTACTTCTTCTTCTCTATTCTCTCTTGATTGATTATGCTGCTAATGTTACAATGATACAAGTGAGGGTGTCTATATCCATTTTCCCTCCATCTCCTAAACTGTCTAATCTAAGAATTCAAAGCTACCTACTTACATTTACTAGCATAAATGCCTCTTAGTCCTTTAGATGAGAGTGGGACATTGAAGGTCTGATTACAATCTACAAGTACGCCCTTTCTTAATTGCCTCATTTAAATTTGGCATATCCACTTCAAAACATTTCAAACAATTCATCATGTGCCAAAATGCATCGGTGTTTGTCCCACGCTCGCTTGTTGTTGATGATACTCCTACATCATACTCCCTCGCTTGAAAATTTTCATGGGCTCCTGCCCATGAGCTCTCACACGGTCTGTCCATGCTTCTGGATCTCTAATTCATTCTCCCAGCTGGAATCTTCAACTGGATGTCCCTTCCACTTGACCAAGTATTCAAAATATTCCCTTCTTTTGGTCCTTTTGCTAACACTTTTGTCCAGTATGCTTTCCATATGTGGCTTCTCTGCAACTGGCATCTGTTTAGTCTACTGAACCTTTGGTTATTCATCACTTGTTCCTTCTTTTGTATGGGTACAAATCTGAAGCATTGAATATCGAAGAAATTCCGATCCCATCGGGTAATTCAATCTCATAAGAATTTGCCCCAAATTTCTTCAAGACCTTACATGGTCTGATCTTCTTCATCTTCAATTTGTTATATGTCCCCTTCGAGAACCTTTCCTTTCTTAGATGTGCCAGAATCAAATCACCAACCTCAAATTGAAGTTGTCTCCTGTGTTGATCTGCTCTACTCTTATACTCTTGGCTCGAGTTTTGTAGTCGCTCCTTCACCTGGCTGTGAAGTTCCTTCATCGCCTCTGCGAAATCCTCTGCACTAGCACTCCTAGTTGCATTTTGTTTTGAATCTCTCAATTTCGAAACTCCTCTTGGTTGCATCCCATAAAAAAATTGGAATGGACTTTGCCTCGTGCTTCTGTTGATTGAATCATTATAAGAAAATTCAACCTGTGGCAGAATGTTGTCCCACTGACTGTGGTGTTCTATCACCAAGCTCCTCAGCAAGTCTCCCAAACTTCTGTTCATAACTTCTGTCTGTCCATCCATCTGAGGATGATAAGATGAACTGAAGGACAAGTTTGTTCCCATCTTTTTGCATAAGGTTTTCCAAAAGAGTCCCACGAACTTGGTGTCTCGATCCAAAACTATGCTCCTTGGTAAGCCGTGAAGTCGAATGACCTCTTTGAAAAACATATTCACAATGTAAGTTGTGTCACTGGTTTTCTGACATGGTATGAAATGTGCCATATTAGAAAATCTATCTACCACTACAAAGATCGAGTCAAACCCTCTTTGTGTTCTCCGTAGCCCCAATATGAAGTCCATGTTGACTGCATCCCACGACCTCTCAGGTATGGGTAACGGTTGATAAAATCCTGCATTATACCTCTTTCCTTTTGAATGCTGACAAATTCTTCATCTGTCCATGAATATTTTGACGTCTTCTCTCATTCCTGGCCAAAAATATGACTCATTTAACTTTGAGAATGTCTTGTCATGACTGAAATGCCCGGCCAATCCTCCACTGTGTTTCTCTTTCAACAGATTCTCCCTCATGGAGCATTTTGGAATACAAAGTTGATTACCCTTAAAATGTAATCCTTCCTGGATCATGTATTTTGTCCATTGGCTTCTGTCCCTGAGAATTGGATTCTCAGCTGCTTCATACACTTCTTTAGAATATGGATCATCTCTGTACATGTTCCTGAGATCATCAAAACCCAGTGTTTTGACTCTGAACTCCTGCAACAGCAAACATTTCCTACTCAAAGCATCAACAACTTTGTTAGCAGTTCCAAAAATATGCTTGATTACAAAATTAAAGTTCTGCATGTATTCAACCCATTTAACATGTCTTTGATTCAACTTCTCCTGTTGAGTCACAAATTGAAAATCATGATTATCACTGTATAAGACAAACTCCTTTGGGATTAAGTAGTGTCTCCATTTCTTCAATGCCTGAATAATAGCATAGAACTCCTTGTCATACATGGAGTATTTCACTTTTGTTTCATTCAGCTTCTCGTTGAAGTATTCTATCGGCCTGTATTCTTGGCTCAAGACTGCCCCTATTGCAAATCCACCTGCATCACATTTTACTTGAAATGTCTTTTTAAAATCCGACAACACCAGAATTGGTTGTTCCGTGATTTTATTCTTCAACAAATTGAAGCTTTTCTCAGCCTCTTCTGTCCAGTGAAAATACTTGTGTCTCTTCTTCACTATGTCCATCATCGGTGCACTAATTTCACTGAAATTCCTGATGAACTTCCAGTAGAAACTAGCCAATCCATGAAAAATTCTCACCTCAAATATACTCTTCGGTGATAGCCAATTCTTAATTACCTCCACCTTATCTAGATCCATTCTCAATTTATTTGCAAAAATAACAAAGCCCAAATAAATGAGCTCTGTCTTCATGAATGAGGAATTCTTCATGTTTATCAGCAACTTCTCTTACTGTACTCTCTTCATCACCGTGGCCAAATGTTTCAGATGCTCTGCTTCTGTTTTACTGAAAATCAGTATGTCATCAAGGTATACTATGAAAAATTTTCCAATAAACTCCTTCAGGACTTCGTTCATCAACGTCATGAAAGTGCTCGGTGCGTTCATTAAGCCAAATGGCATGACAAGCCATTCATACAACCCTTCATTAGTCTTGAAGGTTGTCTTCCATTCATTACCTTCTCTCATACGAATCTGGTGATATCCACTTTTCAAATCAAACTTCGAAAAAAATTTGGCCCCACTTAAGCAATCCATCAAATCATCCATTCTTGGAAATGGAAATCTGTACCTGATGGTTATCTTGTTGATCACTCTCGAGTCAGTACACATCCTCCATCCTCCATCTTTCTTTGGACTGAGCACTGTTGGAACAACACACGGACTCAAGCTTTCTCTAATCAACCCTTTGTCCATTAAATCCTGGACCTGTCTTTTGACTTCTTCATTATCCTGTGGCGTCAATCTATACGCTACTTTGTTTGGTAAACTAGCTCCAGGTATGAGATCAATATGATGACTCACACTTCTGATCGGTGGAAATGAACGAGGTAGTTCATCCACTACTATGTCAACAAATTCTTCCAACAGTTTCTGAACCTCTTCTGGTAAATCATCTACCCTTGTACTGGTTAAAAAAGTATTAGGTTTCCTGACCATAATGAATTGTGGTTCCTCCTTCTTCTTAACCTCTGTAAGAAGTTCCTTCCCACTCATGAGAAGTACATTGTTGCTTACTTCAGGTTTCACCTCCTTATCTTTGATTGGAAGCAACATGTGAGTTCTGCCATTCTTCTCTAGGGTGTATGTGTTCTTCCTCCCATCATGAATCATATTTCTGTCAGATTTCCATGGTCTACCTAGCAATAGATGACAAACATCCATGGGAATAACATCACAGAGTATTTCATCTTTATACCCTCCTATTTTAAATTCAACTAAACATTGTTTAGTGACATTTACCTGATGTCCTTTTTGTAGCCACAAAACTTTGTATGGGCTCGGATGTTCAATCGTCTCCAGCTCCAGCTTTTCTACCATCTCTGTAGAAACAAGATTATATGTGCTACCATTGTCCATGATGACTTTTCATGCCTAGTCTTTGGTCTTGCAAGAGGTCCGAAAAAGTCTGTTCCTTTGGATTGAACTCTCCACCTCCTTCTCTAGCATTAAGAGAACTTTTCGCATCATCAACGATCTTCCGCCTTCAGCATCCTTTGCCTCAACATTTCTTCTTTGTGCTTCGGCAATGTGAGTTTCACCACCTCCTTTCTTCTTATCTGGACATTCATAAGATTTATGTCCGACCTTTCTACATGTGAAGCATTTCACCACTCCACCTCTTCCTCTTCCTCTACCTCTGGTATGAGGAAAAATGTTTCCATCAACATATTGACCTTTCTATTCAGTATACTGATCCCTTTGTGATCTTCCACCTCTCTCAGTCTGAGTCTGAGGTTTCTTCCACTCTTCCTTGGGTTTCTGATTTCTATCCTGGGCAACTAATTTGCCTCTGGCTTGACTTCTGTCTCGGCCTCTTTGACCTTGTTTTCGGCTCAGCTTCTCTTCATTTTTTAGAGCCATCTGATAAGCATCTTCCACCATTCGGATGGTCATCATGCTCATCTCATCCTAAATGTTGTATCTCAGACCATTCATGTACCTAGCAACCTTTTCATCATCACTTTTGTGATGACCTGCCTTGATGTTCAGCCTATAGAATTCTTCAGTGTACTCCTTCACTGACATCAACTTCTGTCTCAAATTCGTCATTCTCCGAAACATAGTAATCCGGTAATCCATGGGAATGAATTTCGCCTTCATCTTTGCGATCATCCTGTCCCAACTCTTGATTCTCTGCTTTCCTTTGCAGCATCTGTCAGCTTGTAGTTCATCCCACCATAATGCTGCATGTCCTTTAAGTCTTATGACATCATGTTTGACCTTTTTGTCTTCCTTGACATCTTCATAATCAAAATATGTGTCTAGATCTCTAATCCAGTCTAGAAGCTCTTCAACATCCAGGTTTCCTTCATATACTGGAATATCCATTTTTTCCTTAGCACCCATTCTTGTAACATCCCTAATCAGGCGTTCATTTGCTGCATCTTCTACTGTGACTTCTTCTCCTTCATGTCCAGCTTCATTTTCACTTTTGGAATCACTGACATCTCCAACACCAGTTGTGCGCCTCTGTGCGGTCTCCATGTCCTCGAGTCTAGCAGGTATGTCACGCATCACTCTTTCCATGGCTGGATTTGGCACCTACCTACCCCTTCCTATTAGCATTTCCCTTTCCTTTGGCGAATCGGGTGTTTGACTGTCTCTTCTTTTCGGTGGCATGGCTGAGATTTTATTTCTCGCTTTCCCTGTCTGAAGAATAAAAACAGAGTCAAGCTCTGATACCACACTGATGCAGACCTATCAGACCTCGACTGAGATCCACTCACAGGATCGTTCTTTATCTTCTTTGATCCGGATCGGCTCTTTTGATTCCCTACTGGAATCTCAATTTCAATCGATCCATAGGTCCTTTCGGAAGCTCCCCTATGCAAACAACACTAGACGTGAGCTCCGCCCTTTCGTGTGACCACAGTGCTATGACCAAGGCCCAATTCCAAAAACTCTTGTCACAAATTTCCACTCGCGAGTTTGTGAGTCGAGGCTCCCGACTCTTCCCTTCCAATCTCGTGATACTCGAAATGTCGATACGAGTATGGCTCTTCCTCTGTCAGCGCCTTCCTTGCACGAACACGGGCTAGGATAAGCGCTAGCACCTCTCGCTACTCGCACCTTCACGAGTTAGAGTGTCCAATATTGGCACCTTCCCTTCACGAAACCCTAAGAAGCGATGTTGACTTTTCTCATTACGTTCTCACTACTCGCGAATTTGCAAGTTTCAATGTCAAGCTCTCGTGCTCTTATCTTGCGAATCCTCGAGACGCGAGAAGTCAATGGATTATTGACTCCTTTCAATAAGTGATGTGTGTCCACCTGTATATTTCCCGAGCCCACCTTGTGGTTCTACCACGTGTCCCTTGTGCCCAACTTTGACACTTCGTGACTTCGCTTCCCGAAGCGCTACCTCCTTTATATCCCAACACCCGAAGTGCCGAGACCCCGAACTCCTCGCTACTCCTTATCACAACTCGCAACTTTGGGACTTTCGAGACAAAATTCTTGACTTCCTTTCCACCGATATGCCGAAATGCCGAAATTATGACATGTCGTCAACGCGGGTCCCACAACGAAACTTCCTGCCTTTTTGGAGATTCGGACTTTGCGACTTCGCGAATCCTGATGCTAAGATTTCGGATCTTCAACTCACGAAACCCTAAAATGAGATTACGTGAGTGATCCAACGACCCCTGTTGGCTTAGATCCTACAACTGTCCTAGCTCCTCACAATTTCACCACTCGCGACTTGGAGCATCCAATCTTTGGGATCTCACCTTGCGAACCTCTGAGTTCGCGAGATCCCTTGATCTCTGCCACCTGTCCTCCTCAAATGGATGGTTGTGATTCTCTCACAATTTCACTACTCGTGAAGTTGAAGGACTTCTCTTTCTGACCTCTGATGTCCGAATCCCCGATACGGGTGATCTCATGACACATGTCCTCCTTCTAATGGACGACTTAGATTCTTTCACAATTTTGCAACTTCACCTTTCGCAACCTTGTGAATATTGATGTAAAGGTCTTAAACCATAACTCCCCTGCTCCTCTGCATGATCTGATGGTTCTCGGGACTTTGCGAATTATCCACAGAGAATTCCGACCGTCCAATTTCTCCTTGACGATTCCTGCGAAATGAACAAAGTGTTTTTCCATGAAACTCATCCACCTGTAAAACAACATCGCTGCACCTTCTTACAACACTTCAAGGCACTATCCCTCTTGAGCTTCTCTTCGACAACTTTGAAGACTCTATCCCTCCTGAGATTTCTCCACAACTCGAGTCTTCAAGAAGACTCCTGTACGCACTCGTTGCAGCAATTATTCAAATACTTCCAAGTATTTGAACCTCTTTGACTTTGCGCACTCCCTACGACAACAGTCTTTCAACAATTTCGCTTAGGTTGTAACTCTGAGACTTCACTCGGCCTGCGCACTCCTTGCACGACTCCTGTTCTTAACTTGCACTTATGTAAGAATGAGAACAATGTTATCCCTCCCGAGCTTGCAGAGACAAACTCTAACTTCTGTCAACGCACACCTTGCGGACAATTTCACCACACTCCTTGCAGGAAAACTCTTGCTCAGACAGAGAAACAATTGAAACTCATTTCCTTACTCTCCCTCTCTTCAGATTTCAGACATCAAATATGAAATCATACATTCACACATCAAAGCAAATGCATAACAGAGAGTAAACCAACATATATCAATCAGCATGTACAAACACATAAATCAATTGAACACCATGAGTCTAAACTAAAGATCTTTGTATTAATCCAGAACTTCTGTACATGGTTTTTAACTCTACACAGCTCTCTGCTTCTTCTTCTCTATGCTCTCTTGATTGATTATGCTGCTAATGTTACAATGATACAAGTGAGAGTGTCTATATCCATTTTCCCTCCAGCTCCTAAACTGTCTAATCTAAGAATTCAAAGCTACCTACTTACATTTACTAGCATAAATGCCTCTTAGTCCTTCAGATGAGTGCGAGACGCTCAAGGTCTGATTACAATCTACAAGTACACCCTTTCTTAATTGTCTCATATAAGTTTGGCTTATCCACTTCAAAAAATTTCAAACAATACATCATGTGCCAAAATGCGTCGACATTTGTCCCACGCTCGCTTGTTGTTGACGATGCTCCTGCATCAATGTGTGAGGTGCATTGATTTCTACATCGTCGCAGGTCCCTCCTTTGGAAGGGTGTGACATCACACTACTCACACTTTATGCACATTTGAAAACCTGGAATTTTTCGTAGTCCAGCTGTGTATTACAGTGTGTAAAATTTTAAAGATAGCCACACTTCAAGTGAATCGTGAGGTGTGGACTGGCCGCACTCCAATGGTAGCATGAGGTGCGGAAATGCGCATGATTTTCTTCTTGGAAATTTTAAGGTATGGTTCTTTGGAAAAGTAAAGGTGGAGGAGTTAATTAAAGTAAAAAGTTTATTTTTAATTAAAGAGTAACGTGGGTGGATAAAATGCTTATGGAGTAAAACTTTTTATATATTATTAAAAGGTTTTATGGAAAATATATAAATTTTTATTATTATGAACCTTTTGTGGTTAACCTTTAACCTTATTTATTAAGAATCCGCATTTAAGCTTATTTATTATTCCTCCACATTTAAAAGGATTTTATAACTAGTGGACATTAGGATATTTTTGCGCTAATGGCTAAGATGCAGATTTCGAAGTTTGAAGTTGAAAAGATCAGCATTAAAAACAACTTTGAGCTTTGGAAGCTCAAGATGCGGGATTTACTGGTGCAACAAGGGTTGCAAAAAGCATTGGCAGGCAATTCAAAGAAACCAACAACCATGATGGAATGGGAATGGGAACATCTAGATGCAAAAGCTCTTAGTACCATTTGTTTATGTATGGTAGATGAGGTTTTGTTTAATATCGTAGGAGAGGATACAACATCAGGCTTATAGAGCAAGTTGGAAAGTCTATATATGATGAAGTCCTTGACGAGCATAATGGTAGATACTAGATATATAAAATATGTAGAACAGAAATAAAATGCTAGAAATGGTAGAATAACAGTAAAATATCCAGCATAATCTTCACAATACACATAAATGATATACGGAATAGCAATAGAAAAGCACTTTGATTCATAAAGCAATGTTCACAGGCCTCTTCGAGGGGGCAACCTCCAATCGAGCAACGCTCTGTTACAATAATCTCCAAGCTAGGGTTTTCATACCCTTAACCCTTATTTATACTAAATATGTCTATTAAGAGAAGCATCTAGAGGAAGATCCTTCTAGAAGCGGAAGCTTCTATTAGGTATTCTTACATCCGCCTTATTCTATTATATTGAAAGGTCTTATTAATATTGACCTTTATTACATCTGAATACATTGATCTACCTATGTGCGGGTTAGGACCTTAACATGTCCGCCCCCTTAAAAACAGCCTTGTCCTCAAGGCTTGAGATGCAGAAACTGTTGCAGAATGGTAGCTGGTTCCCAAGTGGCATCTGATGGAGTCATATCTTTCCACTGTACTAGCACTTCCTTGATGGTTCTATGATGCAGGTGATGCTCCCACTGGTCCAAAACTGCTTCTAGTTGTAGCCAAATGGATCCTTCTTCAGCTAACTCTGGAAGGTTGGTTTGAATTTGGCACCTGGTTCCAATCACCTTCTTCAAGCATGA
>JZKD02S1774509.1:86774-105681 GCA_000966675.3 Picea glauca
TAGGTCTTCTTACATCCTCCTTATTCTATTTTATTGAAAGGTCTTATTAATATTGACCTTTATTACATCCGAATACATTGATCTACCTATGTGCGGGTTAGGACCTTAACACATAATCTACTTGAAGAGACAGTTGTACAATTTGTGGATGAAAGATGGTACAAAATTTGTTGACCATTTAAATACCTTCAATACCCTTATAGTTCAATTGACTAGTATGGAAGTTAAATTCGAAGATGAGGATAAGGCTATTACACTATTGTGTTTGTTGCCTGAGTCTTGGGATAATCTAGTCACCTCTATTAGATTTAGCTCAACAAAATTTTTAGATTATGACTCTGTTGTGGGAGCTTTGTTGGCTGAGGAGATGAGGAGAAAATATAGCAAAGAAACCTTAACTTCAGAAGTGATACTGGTTAGAGGTCAAACTAAAGAGCAGAATGAGAGAAGTTTTTCTCGATCTAAGTCAAGACACATAAAGGGTAAAGTGACAATAGTATATCTCATAGTGACAGATTGACAGTGGTTCCATCACTCTACTTATACTTTAGGGTGGTTGGATGGGGCAAGGACATGTGGTTATAGCCACCAGCCGATTGTAGCTGGAGAACATAGGGGGTTGTAGCCTCCTTCTGGTTGTAGCCAGAGAATTGGGGAGTTGGATCTTCCCTCAGGTTGTAGCTTGAGAAACTAGGGGGTTGGAGCCTCCTTCCAGTTACAGCTGGAAAACAAAGGAAGTTGGTGCTTCCAATGAATGTAATTCTTCAAGACATATAAGAAAAATCATTATGTGGTTTTCTCCCGATTTGGGTTTCCACGTAAAACACTGGCGTACTGTGTATGTGTGTGATTGTTCATTTCTTATTTCTCATTATTGGATAATAATACTACATTGATATAACACTTGGATCAATTTGGATAAAAATGATTATGATTGCACTATTACTGATTCACCCCCCTCTCAGTAATCCAACAATTGGTATCATAGCAGGTTCCTTCAGAAATTAGTTTAACCACTGAAAGGTAGATCATGGAGAGTACCAACTTGTATAAAAATGAAATACCACAGTTTGATGGACAAAAGTATGCTTTTTGGAGCATAAGGATGAAGACATATATAAAGGCACAAGGATTTCAAGTTTGGAAATCAATTGTAGATGGATACACAACACTAACAATTCCACCAACAAATGAAAAAGTAGTGAAACTCTGTGAGAATAATTACAAAGCCACAAATACACTTTTGAATGGTCTCAGTGATATGGTATTCACCAAAGTTGCACATTGTAAATCCTCTAAAGAGATTTGGGACAAGCTTTGAAATATTTATGAAGGAGATATGAAAGTCAAAGCAACAAAGCTTCAAACTTATGGAGTTCAGTTCAAACAACTAAAAATGAAGGAAGATGAGAATATTGCAACCTACTTCTTATGAGTTGATGAAACTGTGAATGCAATCATAGGATTGGGAGAAGAAATTGAAGAATCTGTAATTGTTCAAAAGGTACTAAGATATCTTCCTATGAGATTCAACCCTAAGATATTAACACTAGAAGAAAGATCGGATTTAGACTCAATAAGCATGGATGAACTGCATGGAATCCTCACATCATATGAAATGAGAACTGAATAGGAAAATCTAGATGTAAAAGAAGAAACCTTCAAAGCATCCAAAATATCAAAGAAAAATAAAAAGAACACTCGAGAACTAGAACAAATGAACACAAAATTGAAGGTTAAAATAGAAGAAGATGAAAGAATTGAAGAAGCACTCAAAGAACAACTAGAAGAAAAGGACAGGATCATCGGAAACTTGGAAGCAAAGATTGTCACACTAATAAAGGATATTCAAAATAAAAATATGCATAATATATCAAAAGTTCTGGATGACATTATTAGGAGTCAAAAATATCATCTTGACAAGTCCGAAATTGGATACAATCAGACATAAAAGGGATCAAGCTCCAAAATAACAGAGCAAGAAACATATCCAAAAAGCTATGCAGAAACAATCAAAGGGGATACACAGATATACAAGGAAGATTACAGGGACACTCCTCCACTAAGAAGATTCAAATTTCAGAATCAACAACAGACAGATAGGCCTCAAGAAGAAGAAGGATTCATAAGAGCACCTCCTTTCAGAAGATCCTCAACTCCTAAGTATCAAACTATATTTTTTTGTTTATGTTATGCATGTAATAATTTTGGACATAAAGGTGTGAATTGTAGAGCTAACAACAAGAACAATAACAACTTGGAGAGTCATACACAAAGGGGTTATTCAAGAAGACCTAGTGAAACACATAGAAGAAGTTACAACATGTTTGAATCTTTGAGAACTTAAGTGGAATGTTACCAATGTAACAATTTTGGACACATGGCCAAAGATTGCAGAATGACAGTACCTCCTAAAAAACTTCAACAAAATAACAACAATCACAGACAGGAACCTCAGAAAACAACCTCGATAAGAAAGAAAGATCAGTATAGCAATGAAGAATGCACAATCGCTCTACAAGCTAAGTAGAAGAAACACGATTGGTATGTTGACAGTGGGTGTTCAAAACACATGACAGGTGATAGAGACAAGTTTCTTACATTACGAAAGGAAAGAGATGGATCAGTCTCCTTCAGAAATGATAATTCAACCAAAATCATTGGAAAAGGCACAATCCGAATTAGGAAGAAGAATGAAAAGGCAGAAAATGTTCTACTAGTAGAATATAAGAAACACACTCTTCTAAGTGTGAGTCAAATGTGTGAACAAGGTCATAAAGTTACTTTCGATTCACAAAAGTATGAGATAAGAAGAGAAGGTTCAAGGAAATTGGTCACTACATCTACAAGAACTTCAAACAACATATATGTGTTAAGTGAAATTGGAAATGAAAAGTGTTGTTTAGGAAAGGAAGATGAAATTTGGCCATGGCACAGAAGAATGGGTCACATGCATTTTGATAACCTTGTCAAAGTTAGCAAAAGAGAAGCAGTCAGAGAAATTCCCCAGATCACAAAACCAACCAACACCTTATGCAAGCATTGTCAACAAGGAAAGAAAACAAAGACCAGGTTCAAATCAAAGGAATATTCAACGACAAGACCACTGGAAATTGTGCATACTGATCTAGTTGGACTAACTACAACAAAGGGCTTAAAAGGAGAGAGATACGTTATGTTATTAGTTGATGATTATACATGAATGATGCAGTTTTCTTTTTCAAGAATAAGTCAGAATATTTTGAAATTTTCAAGATCTACAAGGAAATGGTTGAAAATGAGATGGATTCAAGAATCAAATACTTGAGATCTGATAATGGAGGAGAATTCACCTCAAAGGAATTTATGGACTATTGTAGCAATCATGGAATAAAAAGGCAATTCTTCGTCGCCAGGACACCTCAACAGAATGGAGTTGTTGAAAGAAAGAACATGATAGTACAAGAAATGGCTTGAACAATGCTAATGGATTGAAAATTGATAGGTATTTTTTGGATACAGGCAGTAAATACAACAATTCACATTCAAAACAGAGTAATGCTCAGAAACAACACCGACAAAAATCCTTACGAGCTATGGAAAGGAAGACCAACAAATGTGAAGCACTTCAGAGTTTTTGGAAGAAAATTCTATATCAAAAGAGAATATGGAAGAATGGGAAAGTTTGACCCTCGTGTGGACAAAGAAGTACTTGTCGGTTACTCAAGTACAAGGAAATAATACAAGTGTTACAATATAAGATTGAACAAAGTTGTGGAGAGCATCTACGTGACAATTGATGAAACAAGTAGACCAGAATCAAAGGAAGAAGAAAATGAATCAATGAAACAACCCTTAGAAGAAGAAGCCGAAGATGAAAAAGAAGTATAAGAGGAAGATGAAGAGAATCTGACATAAGCAAAAGAGAAAGTTCAACAAGTGCCTCCAAAGACACCTAGTAAACGAGTACAGAAAAATCATCCTTCAGAACATATTATCAGAAACAAAGATGCAGGAGTTGAGACTAGAAGAAAAATCCGTTCACCAGAACAAACACACCTAACACTCTCGTCTACAATTGAAGCAAACTGTTTTGAAGAATCCAACAAGGATGAATTTTGGAAAAAGTCCATGGATGAAGAATTGGATCAAATAGAGAAAAATGACACTTGGGAACTGGTTCCAAGACCAAAGAATAAGAATGTGATCGGAATAAAGTGGTTCTTCAGGAATAAATTGAATGAAGATGGACAGGTTACAAGGAAAAAAGCTATATTGGTATGTAAGGGATATGCACATGTTGAAGGAATTGACTTTGAAGATACATTTTCCCAGCTGCCATAATGGAAGCAGTCTGTTTGCTTTTAGCTTATGCATGCTCCAAAAATATTAAAATGTATTAGATGGATGTAAAATCATCTTTTCTGAATGGGGAAATTGAAGAAGAAGTCTACATTGAACAACAAGAAGGATTTTAGTTGTCAGAAAACACAGATTATGTGTGTAAATTAAAGAAGGCCTTATATGGTCTAAAACAGGCTCCTAGAGCATGGTACTCTAGACTAGATAAGTATCTGTAGTAGGCACGATTCAGAAAAGGAAGTGCAAACAAAAAACTCTACATCAAGGTAAGTCAAGGTAATATTTTATTAATTGAAGTTTATGTTGATGATATTATTTTTGGTAGTGATGATGACAGGTTAAGCCAGAAATTTGAAAAAGAAATGCATAATGAATTTGAAATGTCATTACTTGGAAAACTATCCTTCTTTATAGAAATTCAGATACATCAAAGCAACCAAGGAATTTTTATTTCTCAAATCAAGTATATCAGAGAAATGCTAAAAAGGTTTGGAATGGAAGATTGCAAACCAATTATCACTCCCATGTAAACTAGTTGCAAGTTGAGCAAATATGATGATTCGAAGTCTACAGATCAGAGGCTATACAGGTCAATGATTGGAAGCCTACTATATATGAAAACATCCAGACCATATGTAATGTAGGCAGGTGGACAGATGGCACAATTTTAAGTAGCACCAAATGAATCACATGTATTAGTAGTAAAGAGGATTTCTCAAAGGAACAAAAAAGTTTGGATTATGGTATCCAAAAGGAAAGGATCTATCACTTATTGCCTACATAGATGTAGATTGGGAATGTTGTATTGATGACTGACGAAGCACCAATGGAGCAAATTTCTACTTGGGTGAGTGTTTAGTATCATGGATAAGAAAGAAAAAATCATCAGTATCCTTATCTACAGCCGAGGCAGAGTATATTGCAACAACATCATGTTGTACACATGTTCTTTGGATGAAAAAAACTCTGACAGATATACAGGTTGAGTATGATGAGCCCATTCCAATCTATTGTGGTAATACAAGCGCCATCAATATCTCAAAGAACCCTGTAATTCACTCCAAGACGAAGCACATTCCAATAAAGTATCACTTTCTACGAGAGTAGGTTGCAGAAAATAACATCAGAGTTGAGTATGTTGGCACAAAAGAAAAAGTGGCAGACATCTTTACAAAACCACTTCCACTGGAAGCCTTTGAATATCTTCGCCAGAGACTTGGAGTTATTTCTACTCCAAAATGAATGCTTTTTGAATGCTTATCTTATATTTCTTAGATGTACATGAGGAAGCACTATAAGAGGACAATTCAGTCAAGGGGAGCAACCTCGGATGGAAAGATACCTTTTCCATTGATGACAAAGGGGGAGAGATTTATTAGATGTAGAGGACTGAGGCATGGTTCCAGGGGGAGCAGATTTATCAGATGCAGAGGATAGAGGCATGGTTCTAGGGGGAGCATATTTATCAGATGCAGAGGAAAAATGCATGGTTCCAGGGGGAGCATGAGACAAAGACATGGTTCCAGGGGGAGCATGAGTGATATGATTTCAGCATTACATCAGAGTGTTTCCATCAATGCCAAAGGGGGAGATTGTTGATTAAGGTTGGTTGTCATTGATGTCAACCCTTGAAGAAAGCCCCGTAGCACAAAGGTTTGGGTAATGGACCCAAGATTGTTTGATGTAAAGATGAATCATTATTGTTTTGTCATGGTTGATAAGAAGTAAAGATGGATGAACTCCAAAGTGGTCCCCTTATGGTGAAATCCCTCATGGGAAGATGCTTTGCGGATTGAGTTATCCTAGGAGTATGGATAGAGAACCCATGCTTAAATGTGGAATAATGAGATGAAGGATAGTGGATTTGTCAGGGAAACTATCCTAGATGGATTGTTCTTGTCATTCCATTTCCGATGGTATGTGGAACATCACATAACTCCTCACGGTTAGAGATTTATGAACATATGAAGTTGGATAACCCCTCATGAGTTCTATAGAAGCTCCCAAGGGTTAAAGTGCTTTGCAAAAGAAATTATTTTTAATTAAGAATCCCTAAAATAAGGAAAGTGTAAGGCTACATGAAGATATAAATAAGAGGCAAATCTCACTCATTAAAAACACACTTGTACATATTGTATATCTATTTTCTTGTGTAAATATTATTGTAAATATTTGTGGATACATCTGAAGTGGTGAATCTCCGAGTTAGCACGAAGGGTTGACAGTGAAATTCTCGTATTTACAAAAAACCCCATTTTCTGAGGCGTACACGGGTTGTTCGTGTATAGGGTGCATACAATAGGCAGACTATCTGTGTATAGGGTGCGTACGTACATGGGATAGCTGTGTACATGGTGAGTATATGTTGGTAAATCTATGGAAACTTGAGAAGATGAAGATGCAAAGGTTCTAGAGTCTAAGATCAAGCTCCCAGGAAGGTATAAAGTGCTTAGATACATCAAATCCATCCATTTGTTCAAAAGTTATGTCCTATTTCTATGAATAATTGGATTTTGATGTGGGCATGAGGAATGGCAATGGAGATTTTAGGATTCTCCCTAGAGAAATTAGTAGCTTCATGGGATCTTCTGCACAAGTCATATCTACTGAAATACAATGTTGGTACATTCATCATTGATACTTCTTGTTGAGGCACATCTTGTATTTCTTGGCATATGGCTAAGGATTTTTATAGTACATGGTTGAGATCTTGTATTTGTTGATGTATTGAGAGATTGAATATCAGAAAGGGTTTGATGACTAAGATCATGTGAGGGAATGAAGATTGGATGGTTACCATAAATATAGTTGTTGTGCATGCAGGTACGTAGGAATGAAGATTTTTCAAGGCTGGGCCGAGTGAAGACAGCTTGCATTATAACAACAACGTTCGCCATGAGGTGTTCACTATTTTAGTTTAATATTATGGTATGGAAATTGATTCATATTATGTATGTATTAGTCACCTACATGGATAGGTTTTTTTTATCATAAACATCACGTGGTATGGAATTTGATTCATATCTAATATATGATATATGGTGTGGTGTAAAATTTGATTCATATATAATATATGGTGTGGTGTGGAAGTTCATATTTATCATTATCTTTGGTCTCAATACTATTATACAATTAATATTGATATTGGTAATTGGAAATTGTAATAGTGGTATATTCAAATATGCGTCGTACACTTACACTAATATCGTTTTATATTTTTTTAAAGCTCTAAGATGCACTATATACATTTTTCTCCAATATTTTATATTTTGATTATTAATATTCTATTTAAATTAAATTATTTTAAAATCTTAATTATGTATAACCATTCAAATACACGAATGTATTAAAAGTTTTTATATTTTTAATAAAAAAATTAAATCGTGTAAAAGTTTTTATTTATATTTTTATAATTTTATAACAAATTAGATATTTTCTAATTTTTTAATGATATTACAATGAATTATAATTAATCGAACAAGTACTTCATATTCACATCTAACAAGTACTTGTCATTACATCAAACTTTACAATCATAAATACAATTAATATCTATACTTGAATTTTCTTAACTAAAAATAATCTTGTATCAATTTTAAAAACAAGTGAGGTTGTGGAGCAACAAGTCCCTATCAAGAAGGTAGATGAGGTTGTTGTTTCCCTTTCTACACTAAATAATTAGTTTTAATGCAACATAAAAATATTATTACAAAATTTCAAACATAGAAAGTTACACTAAACATTTAGAATAAAATTAGAATGCACTTGATTTTTTTATACAATGTTACAATTTAAACTAGAGACTAAATATCCACCTTTAATAATTGAAACCTAATATTAGTTGATCTCCAAACTTAGTTTTAAGGGTTAAAAGGAGAGATCGATTGCCTTCCATACTCTTGTTAAGATTGATATAGGAATGATTATTATGTCCCTGTCATAACAGGGACATAAAGTTTTGGGCAATTTCAATTAGTTTTTATGCATGATTTTCAAGGCATCCAACAATGTTTTAAGCTAAAGTTCCATTGCCCTGAAAACAGGAGCCAGGGGTGGCGACAGGTTCCATTACCTTGAGAACAGGGGGTGGCATCAGGTTCCATTTCCTTGAAAATAGGAGCCAGGGGTGGTGGCGGGTTCCATTGCCTTGAGAACAGGGGGTGGCGGCAGGTTCCATTGCCTTGAGAATGAGAGCCAAAGATGGTGGTCATATGCATTAATTCTTTGGCAGGTGGATGGGAACGAGAGCCAGGGGTGGCACCATGGCCACACCACAGTCGATGAAATCTTGTGTGGCAAGCTGCATGTCATCACAAACGTGTCACTCTTTGCAGCTTACTCTCTAGAAACATATGTTTGAAGCACAACAATGGTGGGTCGACTGATTACAAAAAGAATAGAACTAGAGTGTGTGATAGGGAACCTGGAGGAGCCCAACATCTTTTCCTTGGTGTGAAAGAATCATTTCCCTAGTGTGAAAGAGGTGGTACCACGTATATCCTCTCACTCGCAAGCATGCTACCATTGTGTTTTGTTACACCATAATCCCTTTGTATCTCAATGCTCGGTTCTCATGGATTGAATCACTGAAACTGAAGGGGAAGCCCACAACTACAATGTTTAATTTGATCATGGCTTGAATCACTAAAACTGAAGGGGAAGCCCATGACTACCATGTTTAATTTGATTCCACAAGACCGGGGCGGATATGCTGAGCCGTGAATTAACTAGATTTCTGAGACATTTCATTTCTTAAAGTGTCTTCATTTAGGCAGAATGATAATGATGGATGAGGACCTTAGGGTTCTGTATTGCATCCATGGAAACATTCTTCAAGTGCTTAAGCTAGAGAAGTGCCCATATTTTCAACTCTGGGCTCCCTGAAATTGCACGCTCCTGAATGTAATTTCACTATCTTTTCAATCTTTAGTAGGTCAAAAGAAATCTGAGTATTTAATTGAAAGTCATATTTTGTGAATTACTCAACAAAAATCCAAAGCAAAGTAATATTTTGTGAATTACTCAACAAAAATCCAAAGCAAGTACTCTTTTTTCAGTAAAAAATCATCGGCTATTAGATTTATAGCAACTTGGTTAAAGAATTTGAATTCAACGATCTTTACATCCTAAGGTATGTCATACGCCTCCTCACTACTATGCCTCCATAATGATTAATATGGAGCACAAGAATACTGCAACAAATGACTGCTCGAGCAACCACACTAGTGCTAAGAAACTCCCATTCTCTCACTGGATTGACCTAGACTCACCCTCTTCCACTCTTTGTCTTTTATCCAATTCCCATTTTTGCAGGCTTGAACATTCCAACCCATCTAGCTCAAGTTAAGAGCGTTAAGCCTTAATGGAATACGACTATAGAAATGGGGAAATTCAATCCTAGATGTGGCTATGGGGAGGTGGACTCTTCCGGTGACAAGAATACAAGTTATTATCACATTTATTTGTAGGGGAGGTTGTTTTCCTAAGAAGTTGGTTCCTTGGAGAAGGAATGAAAGAAAATGGGCAAAAAACCCATAATTTGGCTTATATCCTAAGTCGAAGGAGTGATGAGACGTTTTGGCGTGACATGATAAGGCGCATGCAAATTTGGGCGGTCGAGAGCTGAGTGCCCCAGATCAACGATCGATGGCCATATCGGGGCCTCAACATGTGTATAGGATAAAAAAGGTAGAGCGGGCTAGGGAAAACAACCATGGTTTGTGAAGGTGCTATGTGTCAGCCAAAGAAACACATCGGGCCCAAAAGCGAGAAGGTTCCAAACCACTTTTTTCTACCCTGATATACGCATGTGCACATAGTGTCCTATCTCGGGCCGACAAGTGTCCGCCCCTCATCACTTTCGCTCCCTCCATCTATCTTCCACTCACTGTTTCGTCGGTACCCATCCCTTTCTCATCTCCCGCCACCTATGCCAACACGCTCCACATCACCTCCATCCCATTACACCTCAACTCCCGCTTGTGTGGCCCCCATGCTATCCTCAGCCTCCTCCTCCATTCAAAACTGTCCATATTGACATCTCTCGTCCTCTACTCCATGCTGAGTGCACCAATCACTTCGTCAACAACCACGTCTGCCGTCAGGCTTTCCCATAAGCATCCAGCTCAGATCCAGCCGACGAATGCTGAGGTTGTTACGTCTTCCAGGTGCAGAGTTGACTTAAGCCTTCCCTGATCCCAATGAAGCAGTTATTAAGGTTGGTTGGTGATGGTTGAGCGTCATTTAAGCCATAAATAGAAAGCATAGGAGAGGACTGCCAGTTAGTCGGTTCATCAATAGGTCTGTTCTGAGGCTCGTTTGGGTATGATTGAGTTTCACGTATGGACATAGACTGCATGCATAGTCTGTCAGGAAACATATAGACATAATGCCTTCAATGCAACTTCTCGATTATGCTTCTGTGATTTTTTTTTTGAGTATAAATAATCAATTTTGATATTTTGTAAAAGATCGATGGTTGAGCTAAGATCCCGATTGTAAAGTTTTAATGAAGCCTCTGGTTCTCTGGTTACGTAGATACTTTTGAGACTTCTTTCTTAATGAAAGTCAACTTCTTTCCATCTCTTCGTAAACACTGTGTTAAGACACTCGAAATTGGAGGATCCAGTCAAGGGTTGTGATGTTGTCGTGATGTAGGTTTGATCATTGCAATATTTTTACCAGTTTTAATCAATTTCTCATGTTATCTTATCCCCTCTCATACTGAGTAGCTCGGGCATGGAGGATCCAGTCGAGCTGTTACAGTGGCATTGTGATGTAGGTTTGATCATCGTGTTGTTGTAGCTATGTTGTTTAAACATATCTTAGTTTCTGAAGCTTTGAGTCCAAGAGGATCTCATTCTTGAAGCTTTTCTTCCTTAGGCCACTGGAAGATAGGATGTCCACAGTAGGCCCTTACATCTCCTCACCATTTATTCCCCCTACTCACCCTTTACTGCAACTTACTGACTGAAGTTAGATTAAGATCTCACTTTCCTTAGGCATACCAACCCTATTTTTTGAGTTAAAGAGATATAACCTTGAGACTACATCCATTAGACCACCCTTTAAACTATTTACCGTGACATACAAACTGATGGGTATCAAGCTTACCTCTGACGCAATCCAGAGGTCACTTCTGGTGCTAACATTTCTGGCACTGTTGTCGGGGATGAATTGAAGATTTTCCCTGGGTTTGAATGACAAAGATTACTAGTTCTAAAGGTGCATCAGAGCCCAGTACATCAAGATTTCCATTGTGTACCTGGCGACTCCACTGTGGTGAATCCATTAATGATAATCCACTGACGACTCCACTATTTCAGTTGTGGCTTCTAGAGGCAGACACACTAGGTATACCCCACAACTTCCTTTAACAACACCTAAAGCTGACCCAGATAAGATTATCACAAAAGGAAAGGCCCTTCATCAAGGTACCTATGCTACTAAACCAGGTATTTTTGATGGTTTTTAATATCCTCCTATAGGAACTCCAATTTATGCATCTTATTCTACTGTTATACCTTCTGCTGGATTTCCCCGAACTTTAAATTTTGGGAGTGTTCCTGTTGAGTTTTCCCCTCCTGGTCTGGGATTGGAGGGAGAAACCATTATCACTCCTCTCTATCCTAAAATTGTACCATGGTTTAGACCTAGTGCCTTAAAATATTTTCCTACCCCAGGCTTTACCAATCCTACTCCCGTCAGAGTTACTGATTTCATAGAAAGGGAAACCTTTGTTCCCCCAAGCCCGATAACCTTTTATCCAAATCCTCTGCTGTTTCCATTTCCCCTAGGAAGTTCAGTTCCAGTCGCCCCTGTTCTAACACCTTCACCTCCTAGTTCTCCTCCACCTCATATCCCTATGGCAGGTTCCAATCTCCCTAGAAATAGAATGGATTCCATAGTGGCTGCAAGATATGCCCCTCTAGTCTTACCTCATCTTATGAATGCTCTCCCTGTTGGAGATTACCTGAAATATATGCCTAAGTTCACTGAAGAAGAGGAAATAATTGTTGAAGAGAACCTTATTGTCTTCTACAATTATGCATAAAATCTAAATATTGAAAATGAAGATGTCTAGATGAGAGTCTTTGTCCAGAGCCTCGATGGTGAGGTTAGAAAGTGGTTCAAAGGCTTGACCCTCAGACCCGTTGTTGGGATTGAGGCTCTAGATGATGCCTTCTTGAGATAGTGGGGGGATAAAAAGACTTTATGTATTACATCACAGAGTTTGGGTCTCTAAAGAGAAACGAGGGAGAATCAGTATCTGACTTCTCCAAAAGGTTCAATAAAATGTACAATAAGATCCCTGCTGAAATAAATCCTACAGAAGCCTCTGCCAAAATCACTTATGCTAGTGCTTTTGACCTTGATTTCTACCTCCTGCTTAGAGAAAGAAGAGCTACTTATTTGGCTCATATGCAAGATGCAACCCAGGAAGTATAATCCAATGTGTTGGAAACTAACTGACTCAGGAATAAGGATGATAGAGACATTCCAAGAAAAAAATACGAATACTCCACCTCTAGTTCCTCTGTTTCCCCCCCTCAAATGGATGAATTAACCAAGATACTAAAATAAATTTCAACTAGGATGGAAAGTTTGGAAGTAGAGGGGAAGTTGACATACAAAAATCCTCAAAATATTGATAATAGAGGCAACTTCAGGAGGCCGAATAACATTGTTTTTCAGATTATGCCAAGAGAGCCTAGAAGCAAAGATAGGGATGATCAAAAAATTCAAACCCCCCTTCAAAATAACCTTGTTGCTGATGAAGGAGAGGAAGAAGAGCTAGATCCTGAAATCCATTATCTTGGAGAGTTCTCCCCATTCCCTCACTTGACTCAATCTACTGATGAGGAATCCCTCCTAGACAGCCAGATAAATGAGCTGAGTAAGGGGGAGAAAACCAATAGAAACCCAAATAAATATAACCTTAGGTCAAAGAAGAAATAAGTAAATTATGACAACCCTGATCAACCTTCCATAAGAGAGAAGCCTACTAAAGACGAAACAAACAACAACAAAGAAAATAAGGCTCAGAATCCTCCACCAATAACCAAAGACCTTGTCCCAGAGGTAAGAGAAATTCTGAAGCCCCTTTCCTCTTTTAACTTTGAGCATGAAATTGAGAAGATTAGAATCCTTGTTCCCCTTTCAAATCTAGTCAAGAATGAAGACTTCAAAATGTCCCTCTCTATTCTATTGCATTCTGAGCCACCCTGCCATTCCATAGACTTAGTAAATCTCCAAGATGAGAAGCCAATAGTCATATTAGGTCCCATGGTAGAAGATAGGGATGATTCATCCCCTCCTTTCTACACATCACTGAACATACATGATAAGGTGATGCATAATTGTCTGATGGACTTTGGGGCATCTCATAATTTCATGCCCAAAACAGTTATGGAAGAGCTCAGATTAGATATCACAAAGACTTATCATGATTTGTATTCTTTTGATTCAAGGAGGGTGCAATGTCTTGGGGTAATCAAAGATCTAGTTGTGACCTTGTTTCAGATGCCCATGAAAAGTGTGGTCATGGATATCATGGTGGCTGACGTTCCTCCCAAGTTTGGCATGATTTTTTCAAGATATTGTATTAAAAGGCTTGGGGGAATCTTGCAGATGGAACTCACATATGTTGCCATTCCTGTGTTTAGAGGGGAGCATATAAGACTGTACATAGAAGCTCAACTGGCCTATATTATTAGTGATGAATCTGACCCCACCAACCATCCTATCTTTGCACTTGACACCGAGTTGGGGGCCAGTTTGTTGCAGTTCACTGATGCCCCTGAGCTTGCTTTAAGACTCAAAAAGTAGTCCATGGTTTTTCACGAAGCTTCTTTCTCCACTACCTCTATTTGGAAAATGTTTTTTGATGGAGCCTCATTTAAAGATGTTGCTGGTGCTGGAGTAGTCTTGGTTTCACCAGCCCAGAAAGCCATATATCTTTCATACAAACTGGAATTTGAAGCTACCGATAATGTGGCAGAATATGAAGCTCTTGTTTTGGGCTTAAGAGCTGTAAAAAACATAGGGATCAAGGAAATATCTGTATTTGGATATGTTGAACTGATTGTTAAACAAATTAGAAATCTATATCAAGCTAAAAATCCCAGGCTCATAAACTATAGAAATGAAGTATGGGACCTCATTGACAACTTTTTCTTGGCTTTCAACATTTCATTTATTCCAAGGCAAAAGAATGTCATGGCCGATTCTCTGGCTGTTTCAACAAGCAATTTCAAAGTCCCTTTGCCACCTAAACTCAGGTATGATGTAGAAGTGAAATATAAACCCTCTATACCTGACAATGTCAAGCATTGGAAAGTGTTTGAGGATGATCTTGAAATCAAAAGATTCCTGGAAACTGTTGAGGATTCTTTTGTTTTACACTTTGATCAAGATATCGACTCTGAAATAGAGCCTCATCCTAATGTTTTCTTAAAAAAGATTGTTGATCGTCACATTGTCCAGCTACCTAGAAATCAGATCCCAAGGGGACTAGTTCCTTTGGAAAGGATTTTTGACAGAAATGATGTGGCAATGAAGGGTAAAATCTCAAAATATGATGCTGATGTGGCTGAGTGCAATATTGGCACAGAGCAGGATCCCAAGTTTGTCAAGTTGTCAAGCAACCTATCAAGAGAGAAGAGGGCCGAGTATAATGAGATATTAAATGAATTTGCTGATGTGTTTTCTTGGACATACGAAAATCTTAGGACATATGACACCAGTTTCATTGAACACAAGATCCCATTGAAAGAGGAGGCCAAGCCATTTAGGCAGAAATTAAGACAAATAAATCCTATTTTACTGCCTATTATGGAGAGGGAGGTGAAGAAGCTTTTGGATGCTCAGATTATTGTGCCTTTGATATATTCTTAGTGGATAACCAATCTAGTCCCAATGAGAAAGAAGAGTGGAGAAATCAGACTCTATGTCGACTTCATAAATCTGAACAAGAGCTCTAGGAAGGACAATTACCCTCTGCCAAATATGGAACACATAATACAAAAGGTGACAGGTGCATCCAGGATTTACATGATTGATGTATTTTCTGGCTACAATCAAATATCTGTCCTGCCTGAAGATAGAGAGAAGACAACCTTCACCACTCCTTGGGGCACATTCATGTATGCCAAAATTCCCTTTGGATTAATGAACACAGGATAAACCTTTCAACGAGCCATGGACATCGCCTTCATTGGGGAGAGGGATAAATTTGTGGTCATCTATCTGGATGATATAACAATCTTTTCCATATCTGATAGAGAGCATTGCTGTCATTTGAGGAAGGTCTTCTTAAAATGCAGAAGGTTTGGTCTCTCCTTAAATCCCAAGAAATCATTGTTTGCCATGAAGCAAGGGAAATTATTAGGGCACATAGTATCAACTGAGGGGGTCAGAATTGATTCAAGTAGGGTTGAATCCATTCAAACCTTGTCACTCCCCAGATCTAAGAAATAAGTTCAGTATTTCCTGGGAAAAATAAATTCTTTGAGAAAGTTTGTTTCAAATTTTGTTGAATTAGTGAAGCATATTACAACCATGCTCAGGAAGGGGAATGAAGTAAAATGGACTGCTAAGTCCAGAGAATCCTTTAGCCAGATAAAAAAGGCATTGAACGACGCACCTATGCTTATCAGTCCTGATTATTCCAAGGATTAATGATTTTCTCTTTTGCTTCTTTTGATACAGTGGTAGCTGTTTTGTTGCAGAAAAATGCAGAAGAGCTGGAGAAACCTATTTCCTTTTTCAGCAAAGCATCAAGAGATGTAGAGGTAAAATATGACATCATGGAGAAGCAAGCCTTTGCTCTGGTGAAATCTCTCAAAGCTTTCAGAGTCTATGTCTTTCATTCAAAAAATATCGCATATGTTCCTTCAACTTCTATGAAGGACATCCTCATTCAACTCGACATAGATGGGAGAAGGAGTAAGTGGATTGCCAAAATCCTTGAATTTGACTTAGAAATAAAACCCACCAAACTAGTTCAAGGCCATGGTTTAGCCAAGATTTTGGCTGGACCTAATTGTAAATCTTTGGGGGTTAACTTCATCAACACTTGTTCAGAAAGTAAACAAGTTGAGTTGTCTGATAAACATCCACATGATAGCCCTCTATTGGAAGCATGTACCTGGTACCAAGACATTATATTTTTTCTGCAATAGTTGAGGCCTCCTGATGGAATGAGGAAACACAAGGCAAGAGATTTAAATCTCAAAGCAATAAGATATTTTGTTATTGACCAGGTCTTGTATTGGAAAGACCCTCTAGGAGTGATTTTGAGATGTCTAGACCCACAAGAGGTCCAAAAAGTTATGTTTGATTTTCATGAGAGCCTATGTGGAGGAAATCACTTCTGGAGGACCACGACCCATTAAATCCTCAGGGCTGGGTATTTATGGCCTAATTCGTTCACTGATGTTTGTGCAAAAGTAAGAGCTTGTGTCAAATGTCAAAATTTTTTAGGACAACAACAACTCAGGTCTCTGCCATTGAAGCTTCTGGTAGCTTCAGGGCCCTTTCAGTAGTGGGGCCTAGACTTCACTGGGGAAATTCATCCTGCATCAAGTGGTCAACACATGTGGATCTTAATTGCAATAGATTATTTCACCAAGTGGATAGAAGCTGTCCCCACAAGGAGTGCTTCTCACAAAGTGATCATTGGTTTCCTTGAAGATATTATGGCAAGGTTTGGTTGTCTGAACAGAATTATCGCTGATAACGTTGCATCCTTCAAGGCTGAACCATTGGTCAAATTATGTAAGCAGTTCATAATTTCATTGATCCACTCTACCCCCTACTACCCCCAGGGCAATGGACTAGTAGAGTCCTATAACAAAATCATGATAAAGATCATCAAAAGGCTTCTAGAGGACAATAAGAAAGCATGTGATTCAAAGCTTAGGTTTTCTCTGTGGGCTGATCGAGTGACAACAAAGAGATCCCTGTGCCTCTCCCCTTTCCAACTTGTCTATGGGGCTAAAGCAGTTTTTCCTTCTCACCTTGTAGTGAAATTCTTCCAAGACTACCAAGAAGAGCCCGATGATATGATTAGAAGGATACATCAACTGGTAGAAGTGCAGCAGACCAGAGAACATATGATAAACAAAGTGCATGACCGTCAATAGAGAATCAAGAAGGTCTTTGACATGAAGAACAGTAAGGAGGATTTCCAGCTGGAAGATCTGGTTCTCAAATGGGACGTGCCAAATCAGGATAGAGGAAAGCACATCAAGTTTGAAGCTCTGTGGATCGGGCCCTTCAAAATCTCTAAGATATATCCAAATAATACATACAGGTTGTAGAATTTGGAGGGCAATCAAGTTTTCGATGGCCCTGTAAATGAACATTTTCTCAATAAGTTCTTTATTTGAGCCACAAGTGGCTCACATGTTTTTTGTAAATATTTTTTTTCTTTATTTTGTCAGTTTTATAGGTGACTCCATAGCCCAACAGTAAGGCATTGGAATTGCATAAGAGTTCTTGGCATATCACAGGGAGCAAGCCATCACCCATGGAGCCTAATGTTATCACATTTATTTGTGGGGGGGTTGTTTTCCTAAGAAGTTGGTTCCTTGGCGAAGGAATGAAAGAAAATGGGAAAAAAACCCACAATTTGTCTTATATCCTAAGTTGGAGGAGTGATGAGACATTTTGGCGCAACATGATAAGGCGCACACAGATCTGGGTGGTGGAGAGATGAGCACCCCAAATCAATGGTTGATGGACATATCGGGGCCTCAAAATTCACACAGGATAAAAAAGGTGTCATCTTTGCAAGAAGACCGATGAGACTCAACTCCATATTCTCAATTTATGCCGCTTTAGTTCCTCAATCTGGGATCATTGCACCCAGATCATTCACACTTCAGACATAAACCACACATGTATTATTGCAACTCTTTCGGAATGGAGGGAAGTAGCCTTTGAATCCCCTATTGTGAACCATGTTTGGCAACTTCTCCTAGAATTCCTCCTTTGGAAACTCTGGAAGGAAAAAAATATTGATAAATTTCAATCCACCCATCTTGATTGGAAATATGTGTGGGGTAAAATTCAACACACCATCAAGGAAACTATTCACTTGCAAAGTTGGATAGAGGAAGATCGGGCCTGCCTGGACCGTGAGAAGGAAATTTTACTTCATTGGGACCTGGCTCTTCCTGCGGTAGCTCCATCTTGGCCCCTGTGTTCGACCTCTTTTAGCATCCTTGCGCGTTGGTCACCTCCCTCACCAAATTTCATCAAAGTCAACTTTGATGGAGCATCCAAGGGAAATCCTGGTCCTGCTGGTTTCAACGTGGTCTTAATAAATTGTGATGGTACCATTCTCTGCATCATGGAGGGAAGCATCATTCATGAAACCAACAAATCGACAGAACTTTGGGGTCTCATCAATGACCTACATAAATCTATCTCTTTGGGATTCAATCACCTGATCATCGAAGGAGACTCTCAAATCATCCTCAATTTGTTGTCCAAAATTCTCAATGGTGCAGATCCTAGCCAAATCTCCCCATGTTGGCATCTTACTAGCGATTTAAAGACT
>JZKD02S1774520.1:10020-32588 GCA_000966675.3 Picea glauca
ATTTGTCTCCTCCACCATGCAAAGAAGTTAGTAGTAAAATGAAAGGTTGAGGGTGCATTTCTCAACCTAGGTGAAAGACTCGTCCACCGCTCCATACGGGGCTCAGTCACGGGGCGTGCTACCAATGCAACCTGTGGTTGCATCTATGGAACTCTCTCTAGAAAGAATGAAACTAAGAAATATATATATCCAAAAAACAAATTCCTTCCTATTCGACACTTAGAGATCTGCTCTTTGATGTTCCTTAAAAACCCTGCACTCTAGTTAAAAATCTTGGGCTCCAAGCACTGAATAGCATATGATATATGAGACTTGGAAGCAAGGTGGGCAGTGGTGCTTCCTACCAGTTTTGTGATAGCAAAGAGAATGGATCATAGATATAGATCCATCAAATCCTTAATGAAAATCCTTCTTCCTACCAAGCATGACCCCGGTACAAAATATTGGGCAACATATGCCTTTGTCGGTCATGGAGTAGACCAATGTCCAGAAAAAAGAATGGGTGATTCCCTATTCAAGAGCCCCATCAGGAAATACATGTCTTCCATGTTGATCTCAAGCATGTGTGATCCTATCCAGAATGCTTTCTCATCATTGTCCCGTAACCCGATTAGATACTCGAGTAAAAGGACTTATTTTCTCATATTTTGTAGCTTGAAGTATTTTAGCAAGCCACAGTTTCGTAGAGCTATCCTCGCTTGAGGGTATTGTAAGGTAGCCATATCATCGAATTCATGTTCTATTTATTTCAATTCACTCATGATTATCTAAGTGAAAACCTGCAAATTCATGAAAGAATCACATTAGCCAAGTTTTCAAGGAAAATAATTACCTTTTTCACAGCCTAAAAAACCAAAAAACTTTTAACTTTTGCGCCCAGAGCTCCATAGAGGGTAAGAAAAGAGTGTTATATCTCCCCTACAGGACATACCAGGGTGTTGAAATCTCAATCGACACCCCCTCGATTACTTAAGGGAGCGTCGATCCTATTCGGTGCTCTAGGGATTTTCAAGGAGCCCAAGCTCATAAATTAAAGGTTGAAATTAGATAAAAAAAAACATGCAAATGAATGAGAAAGGCCAAAGAAACAACCTGATCTAGATGGAATCGTGAATGGTCACCTATAGCTCCCACAATCAATGTCGGAAAATCACTTCAAAAAAGGTAAAAACTCAAAAAAAAAGGAAATGGTAAAACAAAAGGTGAGAATGACTTGTTTTTTTCCCTAATTGATTTTTAATATGTCCAAATTAATTCATTTACACCCCCTTTTTCACATTTAGAAATTTTTATTTTTGAGTTTTTTTTCTAAATTATTGTCGATTTTAAATAAATTGATGACATTTTTTGCTAGAACAACTTGATTATGCAAGAATTTATGAAGCAACTATTTTTGGATGACCTTGTGATTCTATTGAGAAGACTTTGTCATACTTCGAGCTCATTAAAATATCAAAAGATGTATGTTGGGAAGTAGATTATCCCTTTTTCGGTCCCATCAAACTAACTACAAAAAAGGAACACTCTAGTCAATCTCAAATAGAAGAGTTCTCTGTCGTATCATTTTATACTTTTTCGGACCTCAGAGACTAAAATCATGAAAAAGGACAACCCGAGAGTCTTATTTAATTTATTTTCAAACTCCCTTAGCATGAAAAACAATAGAGTTTTCCTTCTATGGACTCGCTAAATTACATACTAAAGGACCCATTTGGGGATGAACCCTTACTTCTTCTAGTTCGTTAAATAAAGGAAGAGGAACTTACCGAAGGTGAGTTATATTGAGCATGTGTTATCCTCCTTGAGCTTGTTAAAAGAAAAAGAGGTACTCATCTATCTGGATGGAGAAAAAATTGAAGGAAGTGGGTCAAGTTTCTTGATATATTTTAAAGCAACTCTTATGGTCACCCTTGAACACAACACTTGTTTTCACCTCACCATACTCTTGGATAATCCATTAAGCATACACACTGAACCAATCCTATGAGTCTTCTTACTCCTTTGACCCATCCAAAGAATTCCTTGACACTCGTTTCATTATGTTTTGGTCCACTCTGAGTCTATGATGCCAAGTCCTGTATCATGCCTCAGTGTTTAAGGGAAGTCTCTGCCTCAAAATTCAACCATATACAAAGTTACCAGTTCCCATACCCATTTCAGTCCATTTTCATATACTATATCTTATCATCTTCTTGTGACAAGTTTCGTGTCAATTGATGGGGGATATATCAATGCCCTCCTTTGACGATTTATTTCCTGTCGACTTCAGCAAATTATCTAGAAAATAGACCTAGGATCACATCAATACCTTGGGACTTGCATGCCTCAATGGCAGGACTCCTTGCATTCGACAGTGGGTATGCATCAATGACCCCTGATCGAATGATTTGACGAATGTTCGACTCCAACTCACTTTTCACATTCATTGGATTGTACTTTAAAAATACCTTGAGAATCATCGACATCAATGGTGATTTATCTCACACTTGTTAACGGTATACCTCAATGACCAGTAATGAAGTGGTTTTTTTCATGTTCGACATAAAATCATTTATTCGCATGAACATAATTGTATTGTTATAGGATCGGGACGAAGACCCTGCGTTGAGTATTCATCTGCATATACACTTTACCCAGGTTGCAATGGTGATTATCCGACTGATATACTTGTTTTAACATATATCCACTTTGTATTGGTTTGTGTTTATGTTATTATCACATATCACCAATGTGTATTCTTTTGTGGCTGCGATCAAGTCAAATCATAGAGAGATGGATCCACATTGTATCTTTGGTGGCCATCTCCTTAGTCAAATATCATCATGGATCCGCAGTGTATTTATTGGCGGTCTTTCTTTGAGTCATTTTATTCCAAGCATATGTATACTTACCTTCGGAATGGAACACATATTAACATTTTTTTATGGTTGTCTGTGGCTTCTACCAGGTTATCCAATTCCATACCCTTGCTTCGAAGAATATACAAAGTGTTTCGGCCATCAACATTCATTTTTTGACTTCAGACTTTGCGGGGGGGAATCTGTTACACATCAAATTTCCTTGCTTCGAAAATGTCACATTTTCATTTTCGTAAGTGTCGTAAGTGTCACATTCACTTTCCCTAAGTTTCATATCATGAAAAAGAACATGAAAACACTTTCAACAACCCCTAAAACATGTTAGAAGAAGAAGCCAAGTCATCTGACAGTTGGAAAAATGTTTTAACTAGGGAATTACTCATCTTGGTAACATTTTGGAAGATTAGTGCTCCCCTGCTCATACATAGGGAGAGATATCACTCATTTTCCATCTCAGGGGGAGCGTTGTAGCGCTCTATTTCCCATATTAAGGGAGCGTTGGGTTGGTTGAGGAAATCTTGGAAGAAATCCCACTTTCTTATAAATACAGCTATAGATGGATTCGATTAGTTTTCCTCAAATCTAACTCTAGGGCTGCATCTAAGGAAGATATCACAACTACTGGAGCCATATCCTCAACTAATTCCAAATATACCCAAAGTAGTTGAGCCTCTCAAAGCTTATAAATGGAGGCATTCCTACAGTGAAAAGGGGGAGAAAATAAGAAAAGAATTGTTATTTTGATGGTGTATCTTTCGAAAAAGGGTTGCACGAGGAGGACTTGGAGAGGTTGTTGCAACATCATCTGAAGATTGTAAGTTTCCTTTTGAAGTTCTCATCTAATATACTTGGCTTGTTTCCTTCAAGTATGTGGTTTCATGTGCTTGTTTATGTTTAATCTAATTTGCAAAGATGAATATTCTTTGCCTAATCCATTAGAGTAGAAGTAATTCATTTGTTTCTTGTTGTTCATTACAGGTGTTGATTTGTGCCAGAAGTTGGATCAAGCTTGCAGACAGAAGCAGCTAGGACAAACGTCGTAAATAGAGTACAACCCACTTCACCTTCTCCTATCTTTTCCAATAAGTAAAATGAGTTTATAGGAATGGTAGTATCCAAATGATTGTTTATGTCTTGGTATAGGGGTCAATAATCCAAGGGAAAGTTCACTTGTCCGCAGGGGAATATTTTCGTAACACTAACTCTGAGATTCAAGCATAAAGTTATGAAAAATGGTGTAGAAGAATAGAAAGGATGGAGAAGATGGAGATTTCTTTATTTTGAGCAGAATCTTGATTTTGTATCCATGGCTATATATTGGTCTTCCTTTGATCTTCTGACCTACCCCTCTAACAATATTGATTCTTGAAACCTTTTATGAAGCCTCTCTTCCATTTTTAAGATGAGATTTTCAAGAGATTTTCTAACTACTTGAGTAGTTAGGTTTACTCCCTTCTAGAAATTTCCGTACAAGTTTCTTCTTGAAAAATTTCCTTTAATTAATGCCTCATTAATGAAATCACATCATTAATATATGTATATTGAAAATAGGTCCCTTTCCTTTTTGAATAAAAGTTTTTAAAATAAACTTTTATTTTCGCAATTTAATTAATTTCCCATTTAAAATAGGACGAATGTGTTTTAATTTTATGGGAATTATAATTAGATTTTCAGCTATGGAAACCACTTTTGATGTGATATTCATCATCATATCTTTCCAACGATATAAATTTTGTGCAAATCTGTCACCCGGATCTAAAGATATGAGTTCATGAAGTTCAGTTGTCACACAGGCCCATTACAAATGAAGATGACTGATATTTTAATTTATTGGAAAACTATATAAACTTTCAACACTTTACACATTTACCAACATCTTCTACGTCAAAATACCTTTCCAACGGTATAAATTTTGTGCGATTATGACACACGGACCTCAAGTTATGGCCTCCGGAAGATTAATACTCAGCCATCGTCGATCAAGTTTGATTGGTAAATGTGGGCCCTTGATTTAATTTCGACCTTCTTTGTTGAATTTCGAATTTTCTTCATTATTATTATCCCACATGCATGGGACTAAAAGAGTCTTAGTGGTATATAATTTTGAGTGTAACATACACTTGACAAGGAATAAAGAAGAGAGGCGATTATGGAGTTTGGAGGATTTGACCCTTGGAAAATTGTTGAATATAATAATAATTTTGCATGCCCAGTCAACCACCAATATGCCCAGTCAGCAATGATGAGTCACCCAAACAAATGTTTCCATATGTCATCACTCAGTAGGACAACAATCTTCCAATAGAATCTGCTATGTGTCATCTAATAAAATCACGCCATGTGTCACTTCTTGTATGTTGCCATGTGTCTCCATTAATTAGTTACCATGTGGCACCATCCATTAATTACCATGTGGATGTATTGCATTGGTTAATAAAGTGCCATGTGCCACTTGGATATGTTCCTCATAGAACTTAGGATAGGAAAAATATTATTAAAATAATATGGATAGTCTACGGGGTTACGTGAATGCAGAGGTAGGTGAGGAAATCATCACGGACCCGCGGTAAGACATAGTAAGAAATTAGTGTGAAAAAATCTAAGTGTAGGTGAAGTGGAGAGGAGAGGTATATAGTAAAAATAAGTTGTAAAATCTTGCATATAACATATGAAATAAATATCACCAACCCACAATAACTCATAAATTTGGCTAAGTGGTGGAGGAGTTACGTAGTAGAAGGCAATAAAAGAGTTGTGAAAAATCTAAGTGTAGGTGCATTATGAGGGTGGCGGAAGTCAAAGGTGCATCTTGATGGTAGCGGAGATAAAACAAAGTCTTAAGAAATATCACAAACGCGCAAACCCGTTGTAATCCATAGTAAATAAGACTAACTGTTCGAAAATATAATGGATCACATGAAATATGGAAAGAAATGGGAAATAAAAGGAGTTATGTGAAATTTGGGAAAAGGAAAAAGGGAAAAGGAAAGAAATGGAAAAATGGGATAATGAAAATGGAAAGGAAAATAAAAAGAAATGGGAAAATAAAGGAAAAGGGAAAGGAATGTGAATGTGGAAAGGAATAAGGAAAAATGGCTAAGTGTGGAAAATGGTAAGGGGAATATGAGAGTAATGAGACAATGGGAAAAATGAATAAGTATAAAATGAGAGAATGAATAGAGGTGAAGGGAAAGGAGAGGAGAGAACGTGTCACTCAGAACATTTTTCGTATTTCTTCTTGTAATACCTCCATTGGACTTCTGGATAGAAGTATGCGTATCTTGGTCATGGAGACTCAGATTTTGATTCCGCAAAATGCATGTCGAAGATAATACCAAGGGATATTCAATGAAAATATAATAGTTCAAAATATCCATCTTCCAATATTGTTTTTTTTGTTATTATTCCAGAAGAGGGAACATATAGGTGACCAAATTGTGGTCAACAACTGGCTCCAAATACAGGACAATGACCCCCTATGGGTTGCTAAGAACACCAGAATCTCAATACCAACTGCCTTCTCCATTGGGTTATGGATTCATCTTCAAAATCAACTCTTGTAATCCTTCTTCTTTCATGGATTTAGCTTCAAACTTCAATATAGAAACTTCCTTATGATGCAAAACTGAACTGAAGAAACAAAATATGTACATACATGATCTACCTACCCTAAATTACTTGAAAGAAAGGGGCACCTTAGGTGTAATCATATTTCCAATGGAGTCATTCAAGCATTAATCTGACTTGTGGAATGAACTCCAAAATTATTGAGATATGTTGGGACTTGTACCAATGAGTCAGGGGCACTCTCAATGTGTACTGGAGAAAAATTATACCAAGTATGGTGAAGAATTAATTGCGTTGTTTGGACAACAATCCTCTTGAACCATAATTCAATAAAATCAATTCTTGGTTGCTCAAGAATACTATTGTCTTTGATTGGCTGAGGAGTTTTCAACATAAGAATACATTCATCATTTTTCTTATTTCCAACCACTTCCAAGGTTCTTGATTCATCAAAAACCTCTTGAAAAGACTCTTCTTTCTTGTAAAGGTGATCTTGCTCATAATTCTTCTCAAGATTCATTTCTTCCATAAATTCTTCTTGCTACAAGTGCTCTTGAGGTGTTTCATCATCTATTACAAGGATTAAATCTTCTTGTGTATTTGGTGGAGGCTCCTCGATTTCATTCTCAAATTTGTTGCTTGAAATATCTTCATATGGAGTATATAGGAGGCTGAAATTTTCTTCTTGTAATTTGGAATTTTCATCTTCGTCTTCAACAACATGACCTGACTTAAAAATTTCACCCACTCTTTGTTTAGATTCTTCTTCAAAATTGGTCATTTCGTTATCTTGCCTCCATATGGGAGGGAGTGGGTAGGAAGCAACATTTAAAGCATCAACAAAAACATATGAATGCACTTTTGGGATGAACTTTTATGCAAATGAATATTCTAACACATCCCAACTGGTAATATAGTTAAGCATTAATGAACTATATCATTCAAGAGCATTCCCTCGTAGAGCTTGTAATAATAATATACATGTAACATTGTCTTCAGTGAGGTTGAAATCATAACATGTACCTTTAAAATTAATCAAGTGTTTCTTTGCATCTTCTGAAGCACCCCCAAAGAATGTAGAAAAAAATTCAATATAAATATTGGGCATTTCAAAATCTACTTCTGGTATATTTAAAGGGGTTTTCTGAAATTGCCTCCTTCTTTGGGTATTTCTCCCTTTTGTTGAGTCTTGTAAATCCATTGATGGGATTGCTGAATAATATAAAGGATCATCATGACATGAATGAAATACTTCATTTTGAGTTTTTCCAATGGAGTTGTCAGGGAGTTCATTCTCCCAAATCTTTTGTGCTTCTCGGTTCTTTTTGAAATTATAAACAAATTGAGACATGCTTAAAATAAGTAGAAATTTTCTTGAATCTTCTTTTCAAAACTTTGATCCATGTAGATTTATGGTTCTTCAATATGATCTGAATTAGGGCCTCAAATGTCTTGAAAATAAATCGGTTCACTAGTATGGTTGCCAAAAATGTTGATGCTTGAATCCATCAGGACCGAAATGACAACCTTACAAGGATATGAATCCTCCTGCATTTTTAAATAGGTTGTTCTCCTCTTTGGCTAAAAGATATATCTTTGAATATCTTGGATTAGGAGAGTGGTGAGAAGAAAACCCTAAATATTTATTGCTTGAGATTATGAAATAAAATGGTTCTTCAACAACCTGAATACAATCTTTATGTGCAACAAAAGTCATTTTACAATAATAAAATATTGAAGGAGGGCTTCAACATCAGAATTATGTTGTGATCAACATCACACACAATATTCTTAATCATATATAAACACATCCATATATTCTTCATAAGAAATATGAGAGAATGATTTGATCAACTCAAATAATTTTAACAGAGAACTGTAATTAGTAAGAAAGAGAAATTGATAGGTCAACCTCAAATGTCTCATCCTTAAAACTCAAAGTTACAAGATACAATTAAGATCAACCCTGAAGAAATTCTTTGTGGAGTTTATTCATGAAAAATGTTATTCATTACCAAATATTTGACAGCCATGTATGTGGCTCTAAATACTCCATGATCATACAAGAAATTTTTTTAGAAGAATAGAAGAAAAACACTCAACAACTCAGCCTTGTGCCCAACTCTAAGATTCAAGCATAAATATATGAGAAATGGTGTAGAAGAGTAAAAAGAATGGAGAAGATGGAGATTTATTTCTTTTGATCAGAAGCTTGGTTTTGTATCCATGGATATATCTTCTTCTTCCTCTGATATTCTTCCTTTCCCCTTTGACAATATTGATTCTTGGAACCTTTGATGAAACCTCTCTTTTCTTTTTAAGATGAGATTTTGTAACTACTTGAGTAGTTAGGGTTTCTCCTGTCTAGAAATTCTCGTACAATTTTCTTATTGAAACATTCCATTTAATTAATGTCTCATTAAGTCCTCATTAATGAAATCATATCACTAATATATGTATATTGAAAATGGGTCCCTTTCCTTTTTGAATAAAAGTTTTTAAAATAAACTTTTATTTTCACAATTTAATTAATTTTCCATTTAAAATAGGAGGAATGTGTTTTACTTTTATGGGAGTGATAATTAAATTTTTAGCCATGTAAACCAATTCTTATGTGATATTTATCATCTTAGGTTTCCAATGATATAAATCTTGTGCAAATTTGTCGCTCGGATCTCAATATATGAGTTCATGAAGTTCAGTTGTCACACATGCTCATTAAAAATGAAGTTGACTGATATTTTAATTTATGGGAAAAAATATCAACTTTCAGCACTTTAAACCTATAACATCAGCTTCTGTATCAAAATAACTTTCCAACGGTATAAAGTTTGTGCGATTCCAAAACCTAGAGCTCAAGTTATAGCCTCTGGAAGATTAATACTCGGCCACTGTCGATCAAGTTTGATTGGTAAATGTGGACCCTTGATTTAATTTCAACATCCTTTGTTGAATTTTGACTTTTATTCATTATTCATATCCCCACTTTCTCCAATTGTGGATAATGCCCCAATTGTTTATATATATATATATATATAAGACTCACCTAGCAACAAAATTCAATGATGGACTCATGGAGAAAATTGTGACCATTGAGGACATGGTTGTGGAAAAATCTACAAGTGGGGTAATCTCCATAATTGGGACAAGTGGGAATTATATAATATAAAAAATTATCAACTAGTCACCTAAGAACAAAATTCAATAATGAAGAATTCACTTTGGGAAATGTATGTATCAGTGTGTGAGCATTCTCCACTTGTCCAAATCATAGAGATTTCCCCACCTACAAAATTTTCTACAATCATCTCCTGAATGGAAACAATTTTCTCCATGAGAGCGATTTCCTCCTTGATAATTGTTCACACATTGATACATTTCCAACAATAAGTCCTTCATTATTGAATTGTGTTGCTAGATGACTAGATCAGCATTTCCATTTACCTCCTCTACTCTTATTCATAATGTGAACTCCTTGTGCTATCCAACTAACCTCTCCAACTGTCATTTTTTTCATAAGGTGAACTCCTCGTGCTATAAAACTAACCTCCCTAGATTTCATTTTTATTTTGGGTTATTTGGGAAGTGGGACCTTCCACTCCACAATTACCCACACGTTGGATATTTTCTACACTTGTGTGCATCCTTCTTCATGTTGGGAGGTTGATGACCCAGGTTTCATCTAGATTTGACAAAAAAAAAACCCCAAGGCATCGACATATCAATCCTCAATTGAAGACTAAAGAATGTCTCACCCAAGACGCCATGATAATCACAAAGACCATCTGGTCTTGTGTCAGTGGTGAAGAGTTAATTACACAAAACATCCATTCAGGTTGGCATATATTCACTCCATTACATTGAAATTAAAGACTCAGAAATAGATAACAATATTACATGCATTCAATAAACATAAGATTTACACATCGTAAAACTAGAATCATTGTAGATTTGTTGTATTCATCCAATAAGTCATCCACATACATCAAGATACTCGAAATTCATAAGGAAATAGTGCCGTGTGCTCTCATACATGCTCATAGAATGTTATTACAATGCGCCATGCGCTTTCTCAGACTCTACATTCAATACAAAAACCAGAGAGACAACAACTAAGCCATTGATCAATAATGACTCAATGACTAAGCAACTTGGAACCATATATTCCAACATGGATCAACCTTTTATTTGTTGTCTTTGCTCTCTTTTGATTACTAATAAGGGGGGGTGAATCAGTAATGAGCAATTTATACCACTTATTAATCCTTTTAACCACAATGTATATTCCTTTAAATTATTCAACAATGTTCATCAGTTCATCATTAATATGTTATTTCATCATATAACATTAACATCCATCAGTTCATAATAAATAATAATAGACACATTCACACAACGCAAAGTGCACCATTATTTTATGTGGAAAACCTCTTGGATTACTGAGAGGGGGGGTGAGTCAGTAATAGAGAAATAATCTTTTTTAACCACAAAATCCAAGTGTTATATAAATGTAACATTATCATCTAATAGTTAGAGAGTAAATAAACAATGAACAAATGAGAAATCATACACAGTACACCGGTGTTTTTACGTGGAAACCAAAGAATGTTTCCACAGAGAAAACCACATAATGTTTTTTCTTATATGTCTTTAAGAATTACATTCATTGGAAGCACCAACTTCCTTTTTTTTCCAGATGAAATTGGAAGGAGGCTCCAACCCCCTATTTTCTCAGGCTATAACCTGAAGGAAGCTCCAACTCCCCAATTCTCTAGCTACAACCAGAAGGAGTCTACAACCACCCAGTTTCTCAGGCTACAACCTGAGGGAAGCTCCAAATCCCCAATTCTTTGGCTACAACCAGAACGAGGCTATAACCCCCTATGTTCTCCATCTACAACCAGAAGGTGGGTAAAACCACATGTCCTTGCCCCGTCCAACCTCCCTGATGTAGAAGCAGAATGATGGAACCACTATCACATTATCACTGTGAGATATATTGTTGTAAACCTATACCAATCAACCTATAATCAACCTGTAAAAACCTGTACCAATAACCTGTCCAACATATACCATACATCAACCTATACCTCAACCTATACCATAAACAAATGAATCAACCATGCACCAAATCTATACAAATAACCTGTCCAAACAACCTGTAATCAACATGTACCATAAACAAGTGAATCAACCATGCACCAACCTGTACCTCAACCTATACCATCAACGAGTGCATCAACCATGCACCAAATATGTACCAATCATGCATCAAATACACATAAACTATGACTCATTAATATGTACCAACATCATCAACTATACACCGCATGTATGTGCCAACTCGTCAACTACTTGTCTACACCATGTACCCAACATGTACCTCAACCAAAATCCCTCATCAATTTCATCATCCAAATCTGATTTGTAACTCTGTAATAGACTTGGTGTATATCATCACATACCTACAAACCTTCATTAACTTTAAAAACAAGAGACTAGCATTTTCATCAAACTTTACTTTAGTCTCACACGACTAATTTTGGATTAGTCAACAACCCTAACTTGAAATAATCATAACTATGTACATGTAATGAATAAAGATCTGAAAATATTACACAATTTTATTCAATGTCTTTTATGCAATTCCTCCAGGTTTCACTACTTGGAACCTATCAGAAAAGGATTTATAGAAAAAATGGCATACCTTGTTGAATTCTGACTTATTCTAGAGAGAGAACTTGTAGAGCATGCCCCGCATGGAATATTTGTTGTATGGATCTAAAAATTGTACACAAAATATTGCAGAATATACTATAACCAATACATTTGGTCTTACTAAATTTGGATATGTTATGAAGAAGTTATGACGTGTTTACCCGTAACACATGTTTTAGACTAGTTTCAGGACTAGCCAAAAACCATATTTTCCACGGAGTGTAACTCCAAAAATACAGAAACCCACAAGCCAAATTTTTTATCAAAGCTACTTGGATATATTTCCTCAATGGTCTCCCAATTTCATTGTTTGAATCATTCTATAAAACAATTTAATGCAAAAATAGTGAGATGACCTGTAAATAGCATACCTTAGAAAGCATCATCAAAAGAATTTATTCTCCCTTGAATTGTGGCCTTCTTTACTTCATCTTCCCTCTGAAATTCAGCTTAAATATCATTTGGTTACTTTAGTCACTTGTAGATATTCAATATGCTCAATTATGATTAAAATGAGAGAGCCTTACCTCTTATTTATACTTTCATGTAGCTTCCTCAAGGGGTTACCTTTTAACCATCTTAACCCACTTTCCTTACTTTAGGGTTAACCCAATTCTAACCACTTGTCTACTTAGTAATTTATCCATTAATTTTATCATTTAAATAATTTCTTTTGTATCCACTTTGACTTACAGTACACTCATCACTTCACTTTATTATTTACCTTCTAAAATATCTTAAACCACTTTCCTTATTTTAGGGCTAACCCACTTCTAACCACATGTCCACTTAGTAATTTCTCCATTAACTTTATTATTTAAATAATTTATTTTGTATCCACTTTTACTTATATTACACTCATCACTTCACTCTATTATTTAAATAATTTCTTCTTTGCAACCACTTTGACTACTTTGACCTTTTGGGGCTTCTAGATGACTCATGAGGGTTCTCCAACTTCACACGGCCATAACTTTCTAACTGTGAGGATTTATGTAACGTTCCACATACCAATGGAAATGGAATGACATGTACTATCCATATAGAATAGTCTTACACTTAAATATATTAAAAATCATACCATTATACATCAAACAAACTTGGGTCCATTACCCAAACCTTTGTGCTACTGGAATTCGCTACCAAACTTTCTTCAAGGGTTGGCATCAATGAAAACGAACCCAGATAATCAACAATATCCCCCTTTGGCATTGATGGAAACATGCTGATGCAATACTAAATTCATATCACTCATTCTCCCCCTGTAACCATCGCTCCCCTTGTGATCATCGCTCCCCCTAGAACCATGCCTATGCTATCTTTCTCCAAGCATTTACCTTTGCATCTGATAAATCTATCCCCCTTTTTCATTAATGGAAAAGGCATCTTTCCATCTAGGGTTGCTCCCCCTAACTGAATTGTCCTTAGGGATACGCCCCCTGACTGAACTCTTCCTGAAACTGATCCACCAACCTAAACTGTCCTCTTTATGGTGTTTCCTCGTGTAAATCTAATAAATATAAGATAAGCATTCAAAATAATTCATTTTGGAGTAGGATTTACTTTGACTCTCTGGCGAAAATACTCAAAGGCTTCCCTTGGAAGCAGTTTTGTAAAGATGTATGCCACTTGTTCTTTTTTGCCCACATATTCAACTCTCTTGTTCCTCTCTGCAACTTGTTCCCATAGAAAGTGATACTTTATTGGAATGTGCTTCATCTTGGAGTGCATCACCGAGTTCTTTGAGATACCGATGGTGTGTGTATTATCACAATAGATTGGAATGGGCTCATCATACTCAACCTATATATATGTCAATGTTTGTTTCATCCATAGAACCTGAGCACAACATCTTGTTGCTGCAATATACTCTTCTTCGGTTGTAGATAAAGATATTGATGATTGTTTCTTTCTTAGCTAAGATACTAAATACTCACCAAAGTAGAATGTTTCTCCACCAGTGCTTCTTCTGTCATCAATGCAACCTACCCAATCTGCATCTGTGTAGGCAATAAGTGATAGATTCTTTCCTTTTGGATACCATAATCCAAACTCTTGTGTTCCTTTGAGATATCTGAAAATCCTTGTCACTGCTAATACATGTGATTCCTTTGGTGTTGCTTGAAATCATGCCACCTATCCAACTGCCTGTATTACATCTAGTCTGGATGTTGTCACATATAGTAAGCTACCAATCATTGACTTGTATTGCCTCTAGTCTATAGACTTTGAATCATCATCTTTACTCAAATTGCAACTAGTTTGCATAGGAGTGGTAACTAGTTTTCAATCCTCCATTCCGAACCTCTTTAACATTTCTCTGATATACTTAGTTTGAGAAACAAAAATTCCTTGGTTTCTTTGATGTATCTAAAGACCGAGAAAGAAGGATATTTCTCCAAGTAATGACATTTCAAATTCATTATGCATATCCTTTGCAAATTTCTTGCTTAACCTGTCATCAATACTTCCAAAAGTAATATCATCAATATAAACTTCAATTAATAAAATACCATCTTGAGTTACCTTGATGTAGAGGTTGTTGTCTGCACTTCCTTTTCTAAACCCTTCCTACTATAGATATTTATCCAGTCTAGAGTACCATGCTCTAGGAACCGGTTTTTCAATGTTGACTTCTTCTTCAAGTTCACCATTCAGAAAACATGATTTCACGTCCATATCTATCCATATTGTTCAAGATTCCGCTACAAAATTGTCCATAATTTTGAATCATATGTCACTGTACTATCATGAAGTACTAATACAACTGATTAATCTATCATGTTTTACTGCTACTAACTGAATGCATTGAATCTATCTACTCAAATTCTGCAAGCTGCTTAAAGGATGGTTCTCTGGTCTGTCTCAACTACTGCATAGTCTCCCCCTATCTATTATTCATATTATTTGGGAGTCTTTAAGCCAGATGGCTCATAACAATTCATGCTCTGAAGTGTATTCATCATCATCTTCATTAGTATATTCATCATCTCTCTAAGCTCTGACTTCTTTCTTTCTGTTTGTGGATTCATCTTTCACTACAGTTCCTGAAAGTACAATCTCTTGAACATGTTCCTTATTTACCTGTCCTTCTTTTCTTTAAGTTATTTTCTAAATATTTTTGTATCTGACATCTTTCCTTTTCTCTGTAGAATTTTCCTCATCTCATTTTATTTCCAATTTTGCGATCTCTAGGACCTGGTATTTGTTCACATGTTCTTCGTGTTTTGAACAACCACTGTCAACATACCAATCATGCTTATTCTGCTTAGCTTGTAGAGAGAGTGTGCATTCTTCATTGCTATATTGATTCTTCTTTCTTATCCATGTTCTCTTCTGAGGCTCTTGTCTATGACTGTTGTTGTTCTATTGTGGTTCTCTAGGAGGAACTATCATTCTACAATCTTTGGCCATGTTTCCAAAGATATTTCACTTGTAGCATTCCACTTCAATGCTCAATGATTCAAACATTTTGTAGCTTATTCTCTGTCTTTTACTAGGCCTTCTTGGATAACCATTTATGTTCCTACTATTAGCTCTGCAATTTATAACTTTATGTCCAAAATTATTCCATGCATAACATAAACCCAAAATTATTTCATCGCTACTCACGAAGATAGAGAGAAAAAGGGGCAAGGTATGTAATGCCCTTATTACTTTCATCAATCTGATGGTCATGATTGACCATGGGTCTTCCGACAGGATCTCATCCGTCGATTCGTTACTTATTCTTACGCTACTATGTCGAAATATTAAGAGGGTCATTCCTCCTCATACAGGGTTATTAAGACTTGCACCTTCAAGCCCTTTTTCCGGGTTCTTGGTAAACCTTTCCAAGGAGGGAATCTCTGTGAAGAGATCTATACCGGGGAATTCCCAGAGACAGATAAGGGTAAACAACTTCCGAGAATGGGATGGCAACTTGAATTAGTTCAACCTAGGCATAATTAGATTCATTTATCAACGTAAGTCATGCATGGCTTCCTCTGCTATCAACATATGTCTATTAATTCCTATCAAATCACTACACAGATATTCTTACACTGAAATCGTTCACAATTTCACAGTTCTATGAGCATATATATATCAGTATATGAATTTCAAGATGCAATACGTAAAACACTTATCATAAATAACACCAGAAGTGGGTGCAACTGCTGAGAGGGGTGCTCATTTCCACCCAACCGTAGGCTCAGTGACTCCCAACGGATTTACCACTAGCCACCCCTGAGCTGAGACCACGATGTTATGAGACTATGTCTCTCTGTCTGCCAGTGACTAGGAGCGAAGGTTGCAATCCTTCCTCTCTGCTATCACTCACTCTGCGTAATGCCAGAGTTCCCCTCATGTCTGCCCCCGCAATCGCTTCTACCATATGCCTTATCCTCTTGCGAGGTTGTGTGTGGCATGATTTCCCTCATGCTGATTAGGCCTGACAGCTCTACAGATGAGCGGTTCACCACCCCATCCCTCATTAAGCCATCCGCCTACCAGCCTGCGAGACATTAAATTCGGGGCCAACGAGCCGCTTTTGGTTATCTGGGCCAGTGGAGTCCAAATACGGTGTTAATTCTTGGTGGAAGTTAACGCCACCTTTTTAGGTGCCCTCCACCGCCATCGTGGTCTCTTTTATGCACATTCCCTCTCAGCAGTTCTGCAATAAATTCAAAATGTTATTCACATTCCTTGACCTTTTCCTCAAGGTCCATTTACATCACATATTCATATTTATGAGTTTTCCATAGTTCTTGGCCAGTCCAGTTATATCTACAAGCTGGGGGAAACAGGGTGTTACAATTCCCTCCCCCTTAAATAGGAACATCATTCTCGATGTTTTTATCTACTAACATGTATTGCATGTACAGAAGTAAACAAAATCGGATATGCATGTCTCATGGCATCCTCCATTTCCCAGGTAGCCTCATCGGGGCCAAAATGTTTCCACTGCACCTTGACCTGTGCAATGGTTATGTTCCAGAGTGGGGTTTCCTTTCTATCCAATATGCATTGGGGTTCTGTTAGAAATTCTCCCTCTAGTTCCACCTGGATCACAGACCAGTCAATTATATGATTAGCATCATGTACATATTTCTTCAATAATGAAACATGGAAAACATTATGTGCTTTTACTGTGGGAGGAAGTGCTAGCCGATAGGCTACAGGTCCCACTCTATATAGAACCTCAAAGGATCCACAATATTGGGGTGCCAATTTGGCACAAGCTCCCTTTTTCAGGGAACTCCTTCTGGGCTTGATTCTGAGATATACATGATCTCCCGTTTGGAACTCTCTTGGAGTTCTCTTTTGATCAGCATAACTTTTCTGTCAGTTCTGAGCGACTTTCAAATTTTATTTTATCTGAGTCACTTGCTGTTCCATTTCCTTCAACATATCGGGTCCAATAGAAATCCTGTTTATAGGGTTACTCCAGCTGACTGGAGTATTACACGGCCTACCATAGAGGACCTCGAAGGGACTCATCTTTAAGGATGCTTGGTAGCCGTTGTTGTAGGCGAATTCTACCAATGGTAGGTAGTCTTCCCATTTCCTGGGTTGATGCATTACATGCATCCTTAACATATCTTCTAATATTTGATTTACTCTTTCTATCTGTCCTTCGGTTTGAGGGTGATCACCTATCAGTGACTTCCAAAAATTGGAAGTAAATTTTGTGTCTCTGTCAGATATTATCTCCCTCGGCATGCCATGCAATCAGAACACCTCTTTCATGAATACCTAGGCGATATCTATCACCTTGCAAGTTGATTTGACGGGGATGAAATGAGCAGACTTGCTCAGTTTATCCACCACCACCATAATGTCATCATTCTATTTGGTTGAATTCAGTAATCCAGTGATAAAATCCATGGAGATGGTTTCCCATTTCTATTCTAGGATGGGTAAAGGGTGTAATAGTCCTGCTGGGTGTCAATGTTCTACTTTAACCTGTTGGCATTCTATGCATTGGGCCAAATATTTGGCTATGTCCTTCTTCAATCCAGGCCAATAAAATTGTTTCCGGGTAGCAGTGATCGTTTTCTGGTATCCTGGGTGACCAGTGTAGGTTCTTTTATGTAGTTCATCCATGATGAACCTCTTCAAGTCGTCACAATTGGGAATGTACAGTCTATCTCTATGGGTGAGTAGGCCTCCTTCGGTCATCTGATAGCCTTCATACTTTGCTCCAGCAGGTTCTTATTGTAGGTACAGGTTCACATTTCGAACGAAGGGATCTATTTCTTGTGCCTTTTTGACTCTGTTCTTGACATCTATCTCGCAGGTACTCATTGCTGCCAGGTAAATCGTTTTCATGCTTCTGCTGAGGGCATCGACCACCCTATTTTCCTTCCCTTTAATGTGTTTGATTTCAAAATCAAATTCGCTAAGGAGGGCCATCCACCTAGCTTGTCTAGCATTGATCTTTGGTTGGTCGAACAAATACCATAATCCACAGTGATCTGTCATAAGCACAGATTTTCTTCTCAAGAGGTAATGCCTCCACATTTTTAAGGCATGCACTATGGAAGCCAGTTCTAGATCATGAGTCACATAGTTGACCTCATGTTCATTCAATTTTCGAGATTCATAGTAGATCACATTTCCTTCTTGCATAAGGACTCCTCCGAGCCCTTCTTTACAGGCATCTGTGCACACAAGGAAGTCAGCTTCTGGGTTAGCGATTTTCAACACAGGTGCATGGGCTAGTAGATGTTTCAAGGTTTGAAATATTTCTTCACATTGTTGTGTCCACAGGAATTTTGTCCCCTTCTTCTGGAGGGCAGTGATTGGACAACCAATCCTGGAGAAATCTTTTAAAAATATCCTATAGTATCTCACCAATCCCATAAAGGATCTGATGTTTGAGACATCCTTTGGGGTAGGCCATTCCATGATAGACCTGATCTTGTCAGGATCTACTGCTACCCCTTCCTTGGACATAACATGTCCCAAGTAGTATATTTGCTTCTGAAAGAAGTCACATTTACTGAATTTGGCATAGAGTTGATGCTCTCTTAGCACTTGCAGCACAAGTCTAAGATGTTCTTCATGTTCTTCTCTATTCTTAGAGTAGATTAAAATGTAATCAATAAAAACCAGTACAAATTTATCTAGAAATTTACTGAGTACATTGTTCATTAAGCACATGAAAGTGGCAGGGTCATTGGTTAACCTGAATGGTACTACCACAAACTCATAGTGACCATACCGTGTCCGGAAGGCAGTTTTATGGATGTCTTCACCCTTAATTCGGACTTGATGATATCCTGACCTCAAGTCAATCTTTGAGAAAATAGACACACCCCCTAACTGATCTAATAGATCATCGATCCTGGGCAAGGGGTAATTGTTCTTTATGGTTACTTTATTAAGTTGTCTATAATCTATGCACGGTCTAAGGGTTCCATCCTTTTTTTTCACAAACAGGACTGGTGCTCCCCATGGGGACACGCTGGGTCGAATATAACCCTTATCCATCATTTCTTTCAATTGCAATTTGATTTCAACTAATTCAGGTGTGCTCATCCGGTAGGGTGTCCTGGACACCAGCACCGCTCCGGGTGCGAGTTCTATCGAGAAGTCAATGTCTCTTCTCGGAGGTAGACCCAATACCTCCTATGTAAACACATCTCTGTATTCTCTCAGGATAGGGTGATCATCAGGGTTGGGTTTAGCGTCTTCAATTGTTTTTAGAACCTGTATTGCATATAGGGGACATCCCTTTTGGTAATACTTTCTCATTTGCAGGGCTGATATTTGTCTCACTGAGATCGGTTTTCGGATCCCTTGGAGGGTTATCCTTTTTCCTTCTTTGCTCACACATTCTAAGGTTTTATGGTAACAGTCCAATTTGGCTTTATGAGTGGCCAACCAGTCCATACCAATCAACAGGTCGTATGATCCCAGGGGTAATACATTAAGGGTTGCTTGGGTGGGGAATTCACCCAACATTAATTGGTAGGCTGGTATGACCCCTACTACCTTTCTTTTGGTGCTAGTGGCTAACTGTACCAACCATGGTTTATTTTTCTTCTGTGGCTAGAGTTTACACTTATCAACATCTCTAGGGGCTATATAATTCAAATTTGAACCAGGGTCAATCAAAACAGACACTAGATGGTTGAAAATCATACCTTCTATTTCCACCACTGAAGCTTGGTGGTCAACTTGGTTATTATCCAAGGATGCATAAATCTGTGGCACACTCCTTGCCACATCATTGACTGTGGTATCTTCCCGAAGGTTATAGACTTTTTGACTATTTTGTTGTCGACGTGGATAGTCTCTTCGGAGATGATCTCCTCCACAATCCCAGCATTTCAGAGGTTCTTTCTTTGGGTTATTCGTCTTTGCCGGTATAGGTCCAGAATTTTTATTTCCGTCCACCGAGGGAAAGTTTTACTGGAGTACACTCTGGGTTGGGAAGTTCATTCTGAGGTTCTTTTTGCAGTTTTTAAATCCTGAGGATTTGCTCCCCTTTTTCTGAAATTTCGAGCCACTCTTTTGTTTCCAGTCTCCACGAGACTCTGCCCGATGTCCATATTGTTCATGACAATATGTTGCCTTTCGTATGGTGCCTTCTAAGGTCTTTGGCTTGTCAAATTCAATTTGGTTCCGGTATTCCTTAGGTAGCCCACTGATGAAGTGTTGTTCCTTCACCTTCTCTACTTTGAGGTAGGGTACATATCTCAATAAGTCGAGGAATTTGTTGACATATTCCTCCATAGTAAGTTGTCCCAGTTTGAGTTCATAAAACTATTTAGCCTTCTCATCGAAATATATTTCCGACAAATACTTCTTCCAGAAGTACTTCTCGAACCATTTCCAAGACAGGTCCTCCTCACGGACCCCTTTCATGTTCTTAAGATCTTCCCACCAGATGGAAGCTTTTCTGTTCAGATTGAAAGTGGCCACTCGGGCCTTCAAATTTTCTGAAAAATCATGGAATTTGAAGTATTTCTTCAGTCCAAGTAACCAGGCCTCGGCTTCCTCTCCCTTCTTTATCTCACCATCGAAGGAGGGAGGTTTGGTCTTTCTGAATTCCTCAAATTTATGACTCTTGGAAGTCTTTTGCTTCTTCTGTTTTCTGCGAGAATAGGAACTGGTCCTGCTGCTGGAAGAGCCTTCTGAATCACCAGCTTCCTTCTCAGTGGAATCATCTGGCACTGGTCCTTTACCTTTGGGGTGGACCTTTCTCGATGTGCTTCTGTCAGTATGGCCACTGACACGACCATGATTCTGCATATCAGGTTCATGCTGCATTTGTCGTTGTAGGTCAGATAAACTCTGTAGCAGAACTGCATTAATTTCGGTTTGCTTTTCTTGTTCTTTCATCATCCTTTCATTATCGGCCTTACAGCTTTGCAATTCAACCATGAGACTCCTCACAGTCTCGGCTAGGTCTGGAGGGGTTCCTATTGCTCTTCTTTCGTCAGACTCTTCGCCTCTGTTGTGGGAGCCTTCTCCCACCTCTTGGTGAGTAACCATACTCTGCATCTGTAGATTCTCGTGGCTGATCGTCTGCTAGAGTGAAAAATACAACACTGGTTATTAGTCAAGAGTTAAATTCATTTTTATAATTTGCGCATAAATTCAAAATTCTTTCACATGCATACACAGTCGGGTTCTCATTTTCCAAGTTTTTAATCTTGGACAAGAGGGTTAAGTTAGGGGAGTTACTCCTCATAGGAGTGCTTCGAACGGAGCTTATGCCCAACTCGTTCATGAGCCCAATCAGGCCGAGTGTTGTAACCATGCTCTAATACCACTTTGTAACATACCCACTACCTAAAATCAAACTATTTCATTTTCTTTTTTTTTCTCAATGAAGAGACTCCCCGGAGCTTGCAGCAGCGAAATGCCAATCCCATATCCAACGGTCTTTCATTTACCTACACGGCTCTCTGCATATAACTGTGGTCTTTCCCTGATAACAATTTTAGGTTTTCAGGGTTTCGTCCTTTTTGATGTCGAGGGTTCTCATGTTCTCGATTTCCCCGATTTCCGATGAGTTCTCTCTTCCAGCCTTAGCCCCTCCTGGCTATGCCCTCTGGTCCATATGACCACTCATGCATAAGACCACAGCCTTATCCTTCTTTCGAGGTTTTGGACTTCAAATTCCAGAAGCACTCCAATTCCCACTAGCCCTCTAGGCTAAGCTATTGGTCCACGTGACCTTTATCTCACAAGACCGCAGCCTTATTCCCCCATCGGGGTTTCAGACTTTCCAATGTCGAAATGAAAACGTCCTCAGGACTCGCGATTCCTCGAATCCCAACATGCCCTTTACGTGCTAGCTCTCTTGGCTAGGCTCCTGGCCCACAGGACCACTATCCCCATGACCACAGTCTTATCCCTCGTCGGGGCTACGGGGTTTTCAATGCCAAAATGCATTGGCTCACGGGATTCCCGATCCTTCGAATCCCA
>JZKD02S1774520.1:39798-60731 GCA_000966675.3 Picea glauca
GACACATAATATTTTTTGGGTTGTAGCCATCCCAGAAAGATGACTTCCACAAGCTCCAAGGTGTCAGTCATTTAAAACTTGTTCATCCTCTTCATGGGTTAATAAACATCGTAAAACGGTGTCAATACCTCAATGGTACAAAGTGTCACCAATGATAAGGTAGTGTTTTGAATGGTGTCTAATGCGATGTCGTTCATCATGTGAAATTATGGGCTGAAAGCATTGGGTCTGGATATAGAGAAGAATGTATCCATACCATGGATCAGATGTAATAATGAGGAACATTGATTCATTGGGAAGGGAATCAATGGGCTCAGTATTCTCATCAGTATGCGGAAGATCACAAATTAATTCTGCAAAAACCAACGATTTATTAGCTTTGGATTTTTCAAACTCGATATCAAATTCTTGGAGAATAGTGATCCATTTCGAATATTTTCTACCAAGTACTTGACGATTCAAGATGTGGTACATGGGGTTCGAGTCTGCAATGACAGTGGTAGTGCGAAGCAGAATATAATGGCAAAATCTTTGGACAAAAATAACTTCTACCAAAGCCAACTTTTCGACATGTGAATAACGGAGTTCAAGACCCGAAAGGATCTTACTTAAATAGTAGATCACATGTTCAACACTCTCATCATCATCTTGTACTAATACCATAGCAATAGTGGAAGCGAAGGCAACCAAATAAAGGACATAATATTTTGAATAGTTGGGTGGATGAAAAAGCGGTGTATCCATTAAAGCATGATTGAGATCATCAAATGAGCATTGAGAAGTTGCATCCCAGATGGAAGGGTCATATTTCTACAACAATTTCATGAATCCTTTAGTAATTTCATCATAATTGCATATAAAATGGCAAAGAAAGTTTTCCTTCCCTTGAAAACTTTGCAGTAGGGTAATATTGTTGGGAGGGGGTAAAGAGAGAATGGATTTGACTTTTATGGGATCCACTCTAATCCCATATTTGGATACTACAAGGTCGAGGAGTCTCCCTGATTCAAAAACGAAAATGCATTTATGGGGGTTCAAACGTATGTTGTAAAACATGCATCTAAGAAAGATTTCCCTTAGATGACCATTATGATCTCGTTGATGAGATGAGTGATATGGAAGGTCATCGAGATAAGGTTCAACGATATGTTTGATGTCGTGCAATGCATATGACATAGCCATCTGAAATGTGCCTCCAGTGTTTTTAAGGCCAAAAGGTAATTTTCGATAGGTGAAAGTCCCCCATGGGCAGATGAAGGATGTTTTGTGTTGATCAACAGGTAAAATGTTGATTTGGTTATATCCAGAAAATCCATCCATAAAAGAGAAAATGACACTTCCAGCGCAATTATCGATAATTTGGTCGATAAAGGGTGTAGGGTAATTGTCCTTCGTACAAGCCTTATTTAGATCCCAACAATTGACACAAACATGATTTTTCCCTTATTTCTTGGCGACCAAAACGATGTTTGAAACCCATTCGGTCAGAGGTACAAGATAAATAAAACCAGATTTTAATAAATTTTCTACTTCTGCCTTGATTGCTGCAGTTTTCTTGGGATGAACCAGGTGAAGGTTCTGTCTCATAGGTTTGACTCCTGGGTAAGTTTTGATTTTATGCACAATGATCAAAGGATCGATCCTTGGAATTTCTTCATAGATCCAGGTGAATATGTCACGGAATTCTTTAAACAAGGGGATATACGTTTCAATCTCTTTAGTTGAACAATTGGCACCTAGTTGTATGTTTTCCATAATACCTTCTTTTATGGATATGTCAACGCTGATTGTTTGACGATTTTTTTTCCAAATTCCCCTTAGAGATGGTATCTTGAGTGAGTATCAGAGATTGGGGAGTGTCAACGATATCGATAGGAAATATAGATGAAATATCTTTCTCAATCTCATCCAAATTGGGAAGAAAGGATGAATGATGGTGGTTGTCATCCCAAGGTGCCTTCTCGATACTAAGCATTTCCATAATAGATTCATCCGATGGGAAAACTCATTGGATGTAATCAAAAGTGGAGGATAGGGAATCTAACCAAGATAGTAGAGAATATGAAGTAGACACCAACAAATGTTGGTCATCTGATGAATGAGAGGTAGATTGAATGGAGTCATACTCGGCCTCTGTAGGACTAAGTGGCATAGTGTCACTTAGTGGATCAGATGATTCGGGGGATTGATGTACCATAGTTGAAATCATATTAACCATTGTGATATGTTGCATGGTTAGAGGAAGAGGTGTAGGGAAAGTACCCATGAGCGAAGAAAATTTCAGTAGACCTATGCTGAAAATTTCATAAGTAATATTTGATTCCCCCAAATATGTAATATTGTTGGTTTTTTGAGTGAGAGCATCAGGGGTACAATAATCTAACTAATCAATGGCCACAATTTTACCTTGATGAGGGAATTACACTTCGAAAAAATGATGAAGCGACAATAGTCATAGCATAGAACCAACTTCTTCCTAGAAACAATTTATAATCGAGGGGAGTGTTGACTACTTCTACATCGATGAAAACAATTTCCCCCCCCAGTTGAATGGCTAAGGATTGTAATAATCCATGAGGTTGAAAAAATATTCCATCAAATGATTTTAACATGGTGGGGGATTGAATAAGACCAGGTGATTTAAGGCCTTTCCAGTAAGATAAGGACATGACACATGCTGATGCTCCCTCATCCAAGATAGTGCGATGAATATGTTTATTATGGACAATGACATCAATTTGGAAATCAAGATGGTGAGAGATTCTTGATTTAAAATTATCCAGGTTGAACGTGATATTAGTGGATGAATTAGGATCTATANGACACATAATATTTTTTGGGTTGTAGCCATCCCAGAAAGATGACTTCCACAAGCTCCAAGGTGTCAGTCATTTAAAACTTGTTCATCCTCTTCATGGGTTAATAAACATCGTAAAACGGTGTCAATACCTCAATGGTACAAAGTGTCACCAATGATAAGGTAGTGTTTTGAATGGTGTCTAATGCGATGTCGTTCATCATGTGAAATTATGGGCTGAAAGCATTGGGTCTGGATATAGAGAAGAATGTATCCATACCATGGATCAGATGTAATAATGAGGAACATTGATTCATTGGGAAGGGAATCAATGGGCTCAGTATTCTCATCAGTATGCGGAAGATCACAAATTAATTCTGCAAAAACCAACGATTTATTAGCTTTGGATTTTTCAAACTCGATATCAAATTCTTGGAGAATAGTGATCCATTTCGAATATTTTCTACCAAGTACTTGACGATTCAAGATGTGGTACATGGGGTTCGAGTCTGCAATGACAGTGGTAGTGCGAAGCAGAATATAATGGCAAAATCTTTGGACAAAAATAACTTCTACCAAAGCCAACTTTTCGACATGTGAATAACGGAGTTCAAGACCCGAAAGGATCTTACTTAAATAGTAGATCACATGTTCAACACTCTCATCATCATCTTGTACTAATACCATAGCAATAGTGGAAGCGAAGGCAACCAAATAAAGGACATAATATTTTGAATAGTTGGGTGGATGAAAAAGCGGTGTATCCATTAAAGCATGATTGAGATCATCAAATGAGCATTGAGAAGTTGCATCCCAGATGGAAGGGTCATATTTCTACAACAATTTCATGAATCCTTTAGTAATTTCATCATAATTGCATATAAAATGGCAAAGAAAGTTTTCCTTCCCTTGAAAACTTTGCAGTAGGGTAATATTGTTGGGAGGGGGTAAAGAGAGAATGGATTTGACTTTTATGGGATCCACTCTAATCCCATATTTGGATACTACAAGGTCGAGGAGTCTCCCTGATTCAAAAACGAAAATGCATTTATGGGGGTTCAAACGTATGTTGTAAAACATGCATCTAAGAAAGATTTCCCTTAGATGACCATTATGATCTCGTTGATGAGATGAGTGATATGGAAGGTCATCGAGATAAGGTTCAACGATATGTTTGATGTCGTGCAATGCATATGACATAGCCATCTGAAATGTGCCTCCAGTGTTTTTAAGGCCAAAAGGTAATTTTCGATAGGTGAAAGTCCCCCATGGGCAGATGAAGGATGTTTTGTGTTGATCAACAGGTAAAATGTTGATTTGGTTATATCCAGAAAATCCATCCATAAAAGAGAAAATGACACTTCCAGCGCAATTATCGATAATTTGGTCGATAAAGGGTGTAGGGTAATTGTCCTTCGTACAAGCCTTATTTAGATCCCAACAATTGACACAAACATGATTTTTCCCTTATTTCTTGGCGACCAAAACGATGTTTGAAACCCATTCGGTCAGAGGTACAAGATAAATAAAACCAGATTTTAATAAATTTTCTACTTCTGCCTTGATTGCTGCAGTTTTCTTGGGATGAACCAGGTGAAGGTTCTGTCTCATAGGTTTGACTCCTGGGTAAGTTTTGATTTTATGCACAATGATCAAAGGATCGATCCTTGGAATTTCTTCATAGATCCAGGTGAATATGTCACGGAATTCTTTAAACAAGGGGATATACGTTTCAATCTCTTTAGTTGAACAATTGGCACCTAGTTGTATGTTTTCCATAATACCTTCTTTTATGGATATGTCAACGCTGATTGTTTGACGATTTTTTTTCCAAATTCCCCTTAGAGATGGTATCTTGAGTGAGTATCAGAGATTGGGGAGTGTCAACGATATCGATAGGAAATATAGATGAAATATCTTTCTCAATCTCATCCAAATTGGGAAGAAAGGATGAATGATGGTGGTTGTCATCCCAAGGTGCCTTCTCGATACTAAGCATTTCCATAATAGATTCATCCGATGGGAAAATTCATAGGATGTAATCAAAAGTGGAGGATAGGGAATCTAACCAAGATAGTAGAGAATATGAAGTAGACACCAACAAATGTTGGTCGTCCGATGAATGAGAGGTAGATTGAATGGAGTCATACTTGGCCTCTGTAGGACTATGTGGTATAGTGTCACTTAGTGTATCAAATTCTAAGGGACTAGGTATGATCCATGGATCAGATGATTCAGGGGATTGATGTACCATAGTTGAAATCATATTAACTGTTGTGATATGTTGCATGGTTAGAGGAAGAGGTGTAGGGAAAGTACCCATGAGCGAAGAAAATTTCAGTAGACCTATGCCGAAAATTTCATAAGTAATATTTGAGTCCCCCAAAAATGTAATATTGTTGGTTGTTTGAGTGCGAGCATCGAGGTACAATAATCTAACTGATCGATGGCCACAATTTTACCTTGATGAGGGAATTTGACACAACGAAAAAATGATGAAGCGACAACAGTCATAGAATAGAACCAACTTCTTCCTAGAAACAATTTATAATCGAGGGGAGTGTTGACTACTTCTACATTGATGAAAACAATTCCCCCCCCCCCTAGTTTAATGGCTAAGGATTGTAATAATCCATGAGGTTGAAAAAATCTTCCATCAAATGATTTTAACATGGTGGGGGTTTGAATAAGACCAGGTGATTTAAGGCCTTTCCAATAAGATAAGGACATGACACATGTTGATGCTCCCTCATCCAAGATAGTGCAATGAATATGTTTATTATGGACAATGACATCAATTTGGAAATCAAGATGGTGAGAGATTCTTGATTTAAAATTATCCAGGTTGAACGTGATATTAGTGGATGAATTAGGATCTATAGCTCTGATGGCTGCCAAGAGAGTTCTACATTGGCTAGGGTAGTGTTGTATAACTTTGAGAGCTAACATGGCGCAAGGTGCTTGGAACAAATATTCAACCATGTTGTATTTTTGAGCAGCATGGGAGTTAGGATTAAAGGTCAACTTTCTGATTGTGGTCTTCGGTGGGCATACGATAGAGTCAAAACTTGGTTTCTCAATCTGGAGTAACTGAAGTGGAAGTTGGATCACGTGTAGTTCCATTAGTTACAGTTTCTTTACTGGGTTTACATGGTGGTGTGTCATATTTCGTAGTGTGAGTGGTCAAATCTACCCCATTAAGCATACAAATGTTTGAACTCGATGAAGCATCCTCGCTAGGAGGATGACCTGGGTTGCCTCCTTGGAGAAGTGGAAGATTTTGTGCAACCAATGACTGTTTTTGTGGAAACGGATGTGTCAATACAACGGGTTGAGAATTTCCTTTAAAACGTTTAGCAACTTGTTCTCGATGGGGATAGTCTTGTGTGTAGTCATCTTCAACACAAATGAGACATGGAAATTTCAGTTTGCGTTGTGGTTTCTTTTCAATAGTAGGTGGTTGTGCTTGTGTTTTTTCATTTTCAGTTTGATTATTATTTTTCTTGGGTTTATTCTTATTTTTCTTTTTCCCCCCTAATGGTTGTGGAGAATCATATTGGACTCCATTCACTTCAGATACTTGAGTAGGGGTGGAGTTTGATGAGAGTGGAGTATTCATGGTAGATGGGGAAGTTATTGAATGATTGGTTGTGTCATTCAACTGTGAACTAGACTGGGTTTTGAAAGAACTGATAACTCCATCCAAATGAGTCATCGAGGATGGTTTTGATGGATCGGTTGATGTATGGGGTGAGTTTGGGATAAATTCATACAAATTACTGGATTTTGAATAAACCAAATCCAAATACTGGGCACGAGTAATAGATTCCTCTTCTATGACTACACCACCCATGGCTACATCGCGAGCGATAGGAGGTAATAAAGATTTGGTAAACCATTCAGCCAAAAATTGGTCTGTAATGGTTTCTTTGATCAACTGTCGTCATCGTCTCTGTTGCTCCTGATTTTATACTATAGGGCTCTAAAGTATACCGTCAAGGCATTTGAATAAAGTAGAAAGAGTTAAGGGGTAAAGTATCAGTTTTATGAAAGGCGAATTAAGGTTGGTTTCTTAACTATCTTTGTCTAGCTTCCCATTGTTCTTGGATGCTAATATCTCTCTCAATTACTACCCATGAATGTTCTAACTCGACCTGAGTGTTTGTTGTTTGTAAGATGGTATTGAATAAATTCAAAGCAATGCTAGTTTGATATGAAAGGTCAGGCTCGATATTAGGTTGTCTAGTATTAGGTACAGTCATGAGGGATAAAGGTTTATAGGTCTAAAACTTTGTTTTTTAAGGTTGTTGTTTCTACTTTGAATTATAAGAGAAAAGTTTCCGAACTTAAAATAATAACATAACAATTTTAGAGGCCGTTTCTTGTGCTTGAGTTAGATTCGAAAATCATGAAATGATGGAGAGGGAAAACATAAAGTCATTGAATAATGTGAGGCATCAATCATGGAAGAATCTCACATTACAACAGGAGAAGAAAAAGATAAGAGAACTCTAATGAAGTACAAAATGAAGTAATCTAAATAATTTACAGGTCTTAAACTTGCTGATAGTAAGTTTAGAGGAAAAAATGTAAATCACTCAATAACCAGATAATGTTTAACCACTACAAGTGTTACACTAAATTGTAGTTAAACATTCATCAGAAATACATGAGTGAAAAATGTTGAAAATGAAAGTAAAGAGGAACACATAACTCAGGGCCGACAAAATTTGGAATCTCCTTTTGTATTATCTTTATATCAAAGTAAATGAGAAAACTTTTTTGGTACAATCGACTACAAAAAATCCTATTCTTAGTCTTGCCAAATTATATTTATACCAAGCCACCAAGTTTTGACAGTTGGCGATTTGCTAACTTCTAGGGGATAACAGTTACAGGAACGCAAAATTTTGAACCGTTTGCATGGTCATCTTTAATTTCTTTGTAATCTCAATGATACAAGATTTCAAAATGATACTTCATTGTTTTGTTGAAGTATCTTCTTCTCTTAGTCTGATACTTTCAACACATTTCTCTAGAAACCACGCAAAAAATCTAGGAGCCTATGGAAAATCCTTTGCCTTGAAAAGATAAAACATTCTCTGTATTTTCGGAAGTTGATCTTCAATCACTTTACCAACAAACTCAATTGATTACAACCTTAAATTTGGCCTCACCAACCACCTGTCTATTTGAGTAACATCAATTTCTTTTAAATGTGAAATTTCCATCTGAATTTCACTCAAATTCTCTTTGAAATTCAATTGATGTCTTTCAATGTTAATTTGTCCAAGGAGCCCAAGACAATTGTCTCTTCCAATGCCTAGAGATCCTTTGTCTAAAAGATCAAATACTTATTCGCATTCATCTTTAACTTCTTTGGTTATTTTCTTATTTTCGACAATGTTGGCCTCCCATACATTAAGCATGATATCACCTCTGATATGCTCTGTAACGGACAACTTTTGAGTTTTTGATACCTCCTCTTTTGTTGAAAGTATAGCTTCCTTTTGGAAAGTAGTCTGGGATACTTTAGCTTCTTTTTCTTTCAAGAGAATTCTATCAAAATATTGACTTACTTCCTGGAATTATTTATGAATGACTTCTACTTTGGAAATTAATTTATGTTGTCTGCTTCAATCTTCGTGTGCACTTCCAATGCCTAGGCTTGGAAAACTTTCATATCTATAACCTGATTTTGAATAGAATCCAACCTCTCCTATAACTGTTTGGTTAATTATTCCTGTTGGATGGATTGTCCTCGACTGACCTGCATCTTCGTATACATTTCATTCAAGCTTGCCTTAAGCATTTGATTTCTTGTTTGTCAACGATTCTAGCATGTTCTAGCCCTTTGTTTATCTCCTCGCTGATATTTTTCTCAGTGTCTTTTAGTTGTTTTTGCAGCTAGGCTATCATCTGATTCTTCTGTCTTAGCCTTGTTTTCATATTGTCCACTGTGAACATATTAGTTGTTTCCAAAGCTCCCATAGAGCCTGCTACCTCTGTGGCGAACTCTTCTTCTTCCAAGTTTTGCCCATCTACCAGAATTTTATGCTTCTTTAGCATAGCACCTTCTCTTTGATGCATCCCCTGTTTCAACACAACCTTCATGTTTTTATTGAAGAAGTAATCAGAGGGAGGTATTTCATCTCTAGATATAGGAGTAAGGTCACTAACATATATGGTTTGTAAATGAGGAATCCCAAAAGTTGATTGTAGGGGAGTCAAGGATGTAATAGGGTTGTCCAACTCCATTGATGGTGTTTCTCCTACTTTCTCAAGAATCCCAACAAGAATAGTTGATGATGAGGGGGGATTCCATTTACCAGACTTGGGGGGTATCTCAGACCTTCTTTCTGTTTTGGATCTTGGTTTTTTTTTTTCCATGGAACTTCTATTTTTTGCAAAGACGTTTCAGTCTCCTCTGGAATTTCCTCAGTATTTTCTTTAGCCTGCAGCTCTTGTTCGGAACCCGGGGGAGTATTCTCTTGTGCTAGAGGAAGGGTTGTTGATTGTCGTTGCAGTACATTAGGTAAACCACTTCATCTGTGTTTCTGGAAGGTTAGGAGACTGGTTTTCAATTCTGATGGTAATGTTTGTATTCTGTCTAACACCTCCTCATAGGTTTTGGCCCCTTTGAAAATGTCATCGCAAGGGGACTTCTCGTGTTCATACGCTTTCATGCCACAATGATCCATGTGACTTCCCACTACTTGATAGGGGTCATGCTTCTTGTGTTCAAGATCTACCAGCTTGACCTCTTCTATTGCTGTAGCTTCAACTTTGGAATGACCTAAGTTGAGTAGCAAAAACTTCCCAATCTGTACGGGAAATATTGGCCAAGACTTCTTCTGAGTTGTCTTGAGTTCTATCCTAATGCCTCTTGTTATTATCTAATGAGCTACCTCCCTGCACACCAGTCTGTCAAGGAGCAATTTCATAATCACATGGGGAGGGATCGAACATCCGAAAACCCTGATATAGGAGAAATTCTCCTCGATAAACCAATCGGCAACCGCCTATAGATTTCCTATGACCAACTCTGAAATATGGGGTGGTGTGCATCCATACAACATCTGATGCACTGGTATTACCATGAAATGACAAATTTCATAAAAAGAATCCTTAGCATTTTCTTCCCACAACTTAGAATGATATTCATGAATGGGTTCAGTGTAGGTTGGGTTCCAACTCCAATTCATCAAGGGGAAAGGAGTCATGAAACATATAGAATCTATAATGTATGTAGACATGTAAAAGGCTACTATTTGGCCTTTGGATCTCACAGTTTGATATTCTACGACCTTCTTAGCCAGGCTATCTGATAGAATCTTGTTCCAACTGAAGTTGTAGCCTTCGGGTGCTTCATGTAGAAGGGGCACCCATTCTGCAGGGAAATGAGTAGGAATTTTCTTCTCGAAAAGTTTGCATAGCATCATAGCTGCATAGACCATGTACTCGTTCAATGAGGCTGTGGCATAAATGCCATGGGTATCGGCCCTAAATTTGGCTGGGTCTCTCCATCAGTCTCTGATTATGTCGGGATATGTTTGATCTGACTCTGTGCATTCTTTCTTTTGAATTTCACTTACATATTCTTTATTATAAATGTATTTAGAACTGAGAGACAGTTTGTACATTACTTGTATATGTTCTGGTATAAAGGAGCCGACAACGCCCCCTTGGCTATCTAAAATGCTCATCGTCTGCACATCCGTTCTCTCTAAGGCCCAACTGGGCATATCGTTGTAAGACATGAGTCGTGGGCACGTAGCTACTTTGTGAAGCTTGGACTCTGCTATGTCTCGAAGCTTTTTATTAGAATCATGGGGGAAATTTTCGATTTCGTAATCTAGTTTTTCAAAACTTTGTCTCCGGGATCTGATGGAATCAATGGCATGCGGTGTTGTATCAGATACAAAATATCCTTCTGGGCTTGAGCTTTCAGCTTCTTCTTTGTTTTTCTTAGGTTCCCTTCTGGGTGCCATAAAGTTCATGCTGGAACGAAAACCTGTTGTAGAGGAAAAATGTATAATATTAGGTTGAATGCAACTTAGTCCTAATTGTAATAAATGAGAATAAAATTCGAAATGCAGAACCTTTATGAAATTTTAACTCGTCTTACAATGAGTGTACTGATGCAGGCAATAGAAATTTAAAGTTTTAATTGGGAAGATACGCCCGTAGATATGCCTTGTGTCAAAAATATCTCCATTTATCCGTTATTAATACTGTCATATTTCGGCGATTTCAAAACTGGAGTTTCGAAGGATTGGTTTCAACGAATCCCGAAATGCGAAGTGCGAAAGGTAGTTTAGTCATCGTTAATCCCATTTTAAATTAACTTAATTTGAGTTTTAGGCTTTGTTAGAGAATCGTGACTTCGCATTTCAGAGTTTCGGGGATTCTGTCTCCAAGAGATATGTCATAGGCAAACTCCGAATCGCGGAATCGCGATGGGATTAGTTTAGGTGATAATTACTTGTATTAATGCTTTAATTAATCAAGATTAGTAATTAATTTCTCTTTTTTGGAAAATTGGGGATTGGAAGTTCGAGGGTCAACATCTTGAAAACACTTCGATACAAGAAAACCCAAAACGCAAAATATTAATGAATTGTTGATTGTGTTTAAGGGTTTAAATAATCGTGATTAAAGGGGTACTTTGTGTAAAGTGCATTGGGACTTACAACATTCACTTATTTATTTTTATTTCTTTAAATAATAAAGTCCTTTTGGGGTTTCAGCACTGGGACTGTGGAGTGGTTAACTAAAATCATACCTCAAGAATAGCTGAACCCCGAAATTTGAAAAAATCGAAAGATCTTGACTCCCTTTTTAGAACTAAAGGCGGCTTCATAACTAAGAAATAACGAAGTCTCAATTTTAAAGGGTACAATCTAAACTTCGTGTCAACATTAGGCTCCATCTAGGGATCTCGTTTCCTTGTGGGGCGAGAAGAACATGCAGACCAAGTGCCTTCATTGGGTATATGGGGTCAATAATTCAACTCCGTGAAATAAACTAGGAGAAAAAACCAAAACAAGACTTTAGGATCTCAACATTTACTTGGAAAACTCTTTTAAAATAAAAATAAAACATCCAATGATCTCGAGTCAGGTTCTTAATAGGTTTCCTTTTCTGAAATTGACCTCATATCTGTGTAATATAATCAAAACCAAATTAACCATTCTACCAGGTTTCACCTGATTTCGTTTGCATCAAGGTAAAGTAATTTAGATGTGTCAAATCAGGAGATCCCAGAACCATATAATGTAAATCCAACCGCAAGAAGAAAAGTTACCAGAGCATCTTGTAATTCATGTATAACAGCCTTATCAGATATAAGGATATTTCTTCACTTCCATCGAGCCTATTCAGTACCCCGGTGAAATTATCTGACTTCCCATATTGAATTTCCTTTCACCACTTCATTGTTTTCTAGCATTTAAATGTTGAGATGAGGGCAATCAATGTAATGAATTTCCTTTCTTCATCTCTTTGGACGAGATGGGGGAAATCAATATAATGATTTTCCTTTCACCATCTGTCTGTATACACTTTTTAAATGTGAAGTGGGGGCAATCAACCAGCATGTAATATACTTGGGAAGAAATCTGCTTGAATTTCTAACAACAGAGGACTGTCAACTCACTTAAAAAACTCTGGGTTAATCTCTTCTCTAGCCTTCAAATATCATTATCTTTAGGGAACTTCTAAAGAGAATTTTCTTGATATCTCTTTAGGGAATTTCCTTTAGAAATGCTAATCAGTTTACCTGTTAGAAAAGCTAATAAAGTAAGGATTAACCTAGACATACTTATGGTTCAGTTAAAGATAAAGAACTATGAACTCAACCTATTCTCGTTTTTTTTTAAGGTTTTGTTTGAGAGTTTTCACAACCAAAGTGAGACCTTTCTTTTCTCAAGAAACTTATGATAAAACATTTAGGGTTAGGTGAGAAGCGGTCTTTACCGTGGTTAAGAGAAGGGTAAGGGGCTTCAGAACAACCGCTGCACAAAAGACTGTTCTTAAATATTTTTTTAGTTATTTATTTATTTATTTATTTATTTATTAAGTCCTCCCTTTCTTTCTGACTTGCTTGTTTGAAAATTTCAGTGAAAGCATTAGCATCAGATGAACTAATGATTTATTCATTTATATCTCTTAGGGTGATTTAGCCCGAAATTTTCAAAGTAGAATTTCATACCTCTAGTAACTCTTGCATTGCCAGCCAAAAGATTGTTTATTTATTACCTTGTTCATTGGAAGATACTTAATATAAATATTTGTGCATGTCACCTTTTTAGTATCTCTTAGTCTCTTGGTTTGTCAACAACTTTCCTATGAATAAAATAGTATAAAAATTGTCAGGAAGTCTGAATAAAAATATTATATATATATATATATATATATATATATATATATATATATTAACAGAATTTAAAAATTAAACTAAAAACTAAAAAATTACCGAAAGAAAGGAAACTATACAGAAAGCATGAAAACAAACTAGTATGTACAATGAGAATTCAGAAACACATTACTGCATGAAGTGTTTAAGGTAGGGCCCATTTACAGGGGCGTTGAGAATGTATCCATCGATATTTTCTAATGAAAAATCATTTTTTCCCTTAGAGGCCGAAATCGTATATGGGTCAGACCAGATCAGATCAAACTTGCCATGTTTACCAGTGTCTTCTTTCATGGATTCCCATTTTAGGACTAGATTGCCAGGTAGGAAATCTCTATCCTTAGATTTTTTATTAAATAAGGCCTTCATATTGTCTTGATATCTCTGTAACCTTTCATTTACCTCGACCCTATTTTGCTGAACTTCAACCAACTGGTTTATCCTCCTGGTAATGTTGTTGGGTTCTTCATTTGAATATTGCCAAAGTTTCATTAGTGGCAGAGAGAGATTTATTGGTAAAATAACGTCAGTTCCATATACCATCTGAAAAGGGGAAATCCCAATTGAACTTTTGCTACTTATCCTGTTAGCCCATAGAGCATATTTTAAATGGATATGCCACGCTTTCTTGTTTTTCAGTCAGAACCTTTTTTGTCATGGTAATCATACTTTTATTAGATGATTCAGCTAGACCATTACCCTATGGATAATAAGTTGTGGAGTGTCCTAGCATGATGTTGTATTTTTGGAAAAATCTTATCATGGCCATGGACTTAAATTCTTGCGCATTATCGATGACTATCTTTCAAGGATAGCCAAACCTGGATAACATGTTTTCTTCTAGAAAATTGATTACTACCAAGTCAGTTGTGTTTCTCGTGGGAATAGCTTCTACCCACTTAGTGAAATAGTTTGTAGCAGTTAAAATCCACTTGTGTTGAGCACTGGAATGTGGATGAATCTCTCCAATGAAATCGATATCCCATTGCTGCAATGGAGCTTCATTTTTAACTGGAACTAAAGGTAAAGCTGGGACTTTCTGTTTTCATGTAAACAACTGACAGGGAGTACAAGTTCGGACTTTGGTGTTTACATCTGTGAATAATTTGGGCCAGTAGTACCCGACTCTCAAAATTTTTATAAGTCGTTGCTCTCCAAGCATGGTGTCCTCTACACACTACCTCATGGAATTCATCTATAACCCTTCTTGTTTTGGCCTCGACTAAACAACTCAATAGGAAACCCAGAGGGTCTTTCCAATATAATTTACTGTCTATGATACAATATTTTACAGCATGTAACTTCAGTGTGCTAGATTTAGATGGGGTTAGTTCACTGGGACATTGAAGGATCAATAGGTAAGAAACAATATCACGATACCGGACTAAAGTAGAAAACTTGTCTTGAATCTCAACTGTGGGTTTAGTGAAATATAGATCATTTATCTCTAAAAATCCCTCGTTCTCTTGCAGCTGATTTATTCCAAGTGCTTTTAAGTTCAATTCGGCTAGCAACTTGGCCAAACCCTGAACTTTGATAATTTTAGTTGGTTTGAATTCCAGGTTGAACTCCTGAATTTTAGCTAGCCATCTGCCTCTCCTTCCATCACTGTCTTTCTGAACCAGTATATCCTTAACAAAACTGGTAGGCACATAAGCAATGATCTTTGAGTGCAATACGTAAGTTTTGAAAGATTTGAGAGCTTTCACCATTGCATAACCTTATTTTTCCATGATGTTATATCTCAATTCAGTGTCTCTAAGACTTTTGCTAAAAAATGCAATAGGTTGCTCAAAACCTTTCTCAATTTTCTGTAACAATATAGCTGCGATAGTGTGCTCGGAAGAAAAAGAAAAAATCAGAAACTCCTTTGTGTAATCCAGGCTTGCCAGGACCGGTGCTTCACTTATCACTCTCTTGATACGTTGAAACGATGCTTTGGCTTCATATGTCCACTCCACCTCGTTGTTCTTCTTAAGCATGTCTATAATCAGTTTTATGATTTTAGCAAACTTAGGGATGAATCTCCTCAAGAAATATATTTTTCCTAAAAAAGACTGAATTTCTTTTACATTTCTAGGGATATTTATAGTATATATTGCCTCGATCCTTTTCAGATCGATTTTGATTCCATCTCTAGACACTATATGACCCAAGATCTTACCTTCTTGCATTGCAAAATGAGATTTCTTGGGATTAAGGTACAAACCAAATTTGCAACATTTCTTGAAAGTTTGCTTGAGATGCACTAAATGTTCTGCATCAAATTTTGAAAAAATAGTCAGGTCATCGAGATAAATAACAATAAACTTATCTCTTTCACCAACAAAGGCGATTTCCATAGCTCGTTGGAAGGTTTCCCTTGCATTCATTAAACCGAAAGGCATATTATCATACATGAAGGTACCCCAAGGGGTAGTGAACGCAGTTTTTTCCTTATCATCCTGATGTACTGCAATCTGATTGTAACCCGAAAAACCATCAATCATTGGCATTTTGTTAGCTCCAACCACTTTCTCTAAAACATGATCCATCTTAGGCAATGGATATTTTTCTTTAAGTGATGATCGATTCATATTTCTAAAATCAACACATAGTCTGATTTTGTCATTTTTCTTTCTTAATGGGACTAAATTGGCTACCTACTCAGAGTATCTCAGTGGGACAATGATTTTAGCATCCAAGAGTTTTTTGAATTCTTTTTCTATCATCAGTAGTAACATAGGGTTAATCTGTTTGAGTTTCTGCTTAAAATGTTTGACACATGGTTTCAGAGGGATTTTATGTTCTATAATAGTAGTGTCATAAGTTCTCAATTCGTCATAAGACCAATCGAAAATGTCTTTATATTGTCTAAGAAACTTGGCATACTTACTTTTGATTTCCGGGGACATGTGCTTGGATAATTTCACCAACCTAGGATTTCCTTTGGTACCTATATCACAATCCTCAACCTCCTCTGGCTGAGGTTGTAGAGTGGATTTTAGAAGGATGTCATCTTGATTAAATGACCTTTCCAAGGGAATCAGGCCCTTGGGAATCTGATTATTTTTTAAAACAAGCATATGGTGGTTAGCGATTTTATCATGTAACTCTTGGGGGTCCTCTCCTTCCTGCATGATCCAAATAGTATCATGTTGGTTTTCTTGGTCAGCATGCATTTCGGCAAACTTGTCTACAGATTCTAAAAATTTCTGGAGTTGTTCATCATCCTCAAAGACTTTCCAATGTTGTATGTTATTCGGTATGGAAGGTCTATGTCTCATTTGTACATGGTATTTCAGTTTGAAAGTAGTGGGAGGTGTGAATGTTGAAGTTGCTTTGGCTAACGCATCCGCCTGTTGATTTTCGGCTCTTCGAATGTAGTGGATATTGACAGAGGAGAAAAAGTTTTCGATTAGATCCCAGATACAATTCCTGTAAGACCTCAACCTAGGGTGTTTGGCCTGGTACTGTCGATTTACCTATTTTACTATTAACTCTGCATCGCCAAAGACTTCGAGGTTTTTTATTTTCATTCTCCTAGCAACTTCTAATCGAAACACTAAGGCTTCATACTTGCATACATTATTAGTGTGGTCGAAGTTCCACTATAGCCTATGGGAGAAAGGGATAACGAATTTATCATCAGGTGCCAAAAACATTTCTCCAACTCCTGCTCCAAAATAGGATGAAGCGCCATCAAAAAACATTTTCCAAACGCCGGTGGTATATATATCTTCTTTTATTTTTTCTTTTTCTTTTTTCTTTTCTGTACAACTTTTGTCTATACATACATCAATATCATCATAAATAGATAAAATAAAATTGCCTAAATCTTGATCAGCAATATATACAGGGTAGTTATTTGGCTTGCGTGGGTCACTTATTGTAAATGCCAACCTGGTTTCTCTGTATAGGTGCATGAATCGTCCTCCAAAGACCGGGATCATGACATATGTCATGTCAAGTTGGAGGGATCCCCCAAGCTTGGCACCCCAGGACCTGGATAAAAGCATGCCATACTTCTGGGGTATATCAGCCATAGCCACATCCATTAGAATACTTTTCACAGGTATCTGTGTAAGATTTATGACTAAGTCTTTTATCATGCCTATACATTTAACGTTTCTTGAATCAAATGAATATAAATCTCCATAAGGTCTGGTGATTTGAAGACCATGTTTATCCATAATATCTTTAGGCATTACGTTGTGAGATGCTCCATAATCTAACATGCAGTTATGGAGCAGGTGATCGAACACATTTAGTGTGATATAGAAAGGGGCAATAGTGTCTTTGGCACCTTCGAAATGTGGGCTAGAAATTATATTAGGATTATCATCTTCTAAGTTTATGACATCAACCTGAATTTCATTTTTTGAAAAACTAATCATCTTAGCAATTTGCTTTCTGTACATTGGGTTTTTTGCCAGTTCGACAAGAGGTATAGGAATCTTGATTTTATTTATTTCATTTTCCAGATTAAAATTTCCCACAATTTTGTTTCTCTCTAAGGTTTGGGCTTCTATCCCCTTCTTTTCAGTTTTCTTTTGTGGTGAGGTTTTTGTTTCAGTTATAGGAACCTTCGCTTTCTGTGTTTTGATGGTGGGTATTTCTATTGACTTTGGCTTGGTAGGCTGTGTGTCAGCGGTGTTAGTTTTTTCATTCTTCTTTTCAGCAGTTTTTGAGGTCGCATAATCTATCTCTCCCCTTGACAGAATCCTTTTCATTGGGTCAGTCATGAGATTCCTATTTATAGGACTTATATTGTACTTCTGGTGAAGTTCAAGCATTATACCATCTGCAATACCCTGATAGGTCGAATCTTCTGAAGTACTACTATTCTGGTTGTTCTCAGATCTATTTTATTTATTTAACAATTTTTCATAATCTTGTCTCGATAAATAGGGTTGCAGACACTCATCACCAAGATTATTTATATCTTCTTCTAATTCCTCAAAATCTTCTACGTCTTGGATTTTTTTATCCTCATTTTTAATTAGTATTTGTTGAGCTTGGGGATTAGGATTCCTTTTGAAATCCTTTCTAGGAAAATTCTCATTATTCACTTTATCTATTTCCATTCTTGAGATCTTATTAGACAGTTCTTTAATTATTTTCTCCATATCGTCCATTTTGTCTCCTAATGATGTCCCTGATCCAGAGGGTCCTCCTTGTTCTCTATACCTTCTGGTTTCTTTGTTGCCAGTTTCAACTTTGTTTTTTAGTTTTCCTGATGCCATCATGTTGGATTCAATCTCTAGGGCATCATCTTGCATTTTAGTGAGGTATAATGATCTCCTCTCTCTCAACAACAGGGCGAAATCAGGGTCAAAATCTCCAGCGAAAGTTACTTTCACCATGGGTTGAGAAGGCTTGACCTCGGCTGGAATTTTATTATAAAATTTATTGAACCTTTGGGTAAACTTGAGAACTGATTCAAAGTTTTTCTTTCTGATATCCCCAAATTTAGTTAGATAATAGAGGTGGTCTTTCCTTTCTCCCCACTGTTTGATAAAAGCATTTTCAAGTTCCTCGTATGACCTTATAGATCCTGCTGCTAAGCCTCGGAACCAGGTTCTCACCTGTCCTTCAAAATTCTACACTAAGAGTTTGGAGTATACATCTTCATGTTCAAGTCCTAGGATGTCAACAAATTGGTCAAAGAAATTGATGTGTTCTTGTGCAGTTAAATCGCCTTCCCCTGTGAATTTCGGAAGATTTTTCATGTAAATCTCAGGGAGGTTGTGAAGAGGAACCGGGAGGACCAAAGGGGCATATCTGGTAGCCACTTTGGCAAATATTCCAAGGAGAGATACTTGGCCTCCTGCTCCTCCTCCTCCAACACCGCCCGCGGTAGCACCTCCAACCCCACCTCCTCTAGCTGCTGGCATTGGTGATTTAGAGTCCGAAACTTGGAGCTTATAAGGGAGAGTGTTACAGGGGTGTGGTAATCTTTCCATTGTGTTTGAATAGGGTGGAAAGGTTTGAGGAAAATGGTTATCAAGGTACAAGAAACTTGAGAAAGAAGGACTAGGAAAATGTGAACTTGTTTCTTCAAACTCACAGGGCGAATATATAGGAGAATCAACAGGGGCTGAGTCAAGATAAACAAGATATTCGTCGGTGTATTGGGAGGCAGGAATTTGAACTTCGGGAAAAGAAAAGGTATCGATCGAAGAGGGTAGTGACATGTATCTTTCAAGTAGCTCCCTAGCGTTCGACAGTGTAGAATTAGGTTGACAAATCTTATTTGTCGATGAAGCAATCCGTTTAAGGGATCTTCTTGATTTTAATTTTTTTTCCGGATTGAAAACTGGTGAAGTCTATTTGTCATTTGGGTTCTTCCTGGTGTTCTTTCGGCTTAAAGCCAATTTATTTATCGTGGAGTCACCAAGTAAAGGATGAAGGCAGCCTTAAAAGGTTTTCAATCTTTGTTCACTATTAAAGAAAGAAAGTGTCAATGTTGTTCTTCCCAGGGAAAAAGTTTTGTTTCTTCATTCCCCAGAAACGAGACCAAAAAAATGTTGTTCCTGAGTTTATACTTTAAGGCTCTAAAGTATACCATCAAGGCATCCGAATAAATTAGAAAGAGTTAAGGGGTAAAGTATCAGTTTTATGAAAGGTGAATTAAGGATGGTTTCTTAACTGTCTTTGTCTAGCTTCCCATTGTTCTTGGATGCTAATATCTCTCTCAATTACCGCCCATGAATGTTCTAACTCGACCCGAGTGTTTGTTGTCTGCAAGATAGTATTGAATAAATTCAAATCAATGCTAGTTTGATCTGAAAGGCCGGGCTCAATATTAGGCTGTCTAGTATTAGGTACAATCATGAGGGACAAAGGTTTAAAGGTATAAAACTTTGTTTTTAAGGTTGTTGTTTCTACTTTGAATTATAAGAGAAAAGTTTTCGAACTTTAAATAATAACATAACAGTTTTAGAGGTCGTTTCCTGTGACTGTGTTAGATTCAAAAATCATGAAATGATGGAGAGGAAAAACATAAAGCTTTTGAATAATGTGAGGCGTCAATCATGGAAGAATATCGCATTACAACAACAGAACAAAAATATAAGAGAACTCTAATGAAGTACAAAATGAAGTAATCTAAATAATTTACAGGTCTTAAACTTGTTGATAGCAAGTTCAGAGGAAAAACTGTAAACCACTAGATAACCAGATAACTTTTAACCATGACAAGTGCTACACTAAAATGCAGTTAAACATTCGTCAGAAATACATGAGTGAAAAATACTAAAAACGAAAGTAAAGAGGAACACATAACTCAGGGCCGACAGAATTTGGAATCTCCTTTTGTATTATCTTTATATCACAGTAAATGAGAAAACTTCTCTGGTACAATCGGCTGCAAAAATGCCTATTCTTAGTCTTTCCAAATTATATTTATACCAAGCCACCAAGTTTTGATAGTTGGTGATTTGCTAACTTCTAGAGGCTAACGGTTACAAGATTGCAAAATCTTGAACCGTTTGCATGGTCATCTTTAATTTCTTTGTACTCTCAATGATACAAGTTTTCTGTTATCACTCCGTAAATTCCCAGAGGTTGTCAAGAAAGAAGAAATATACGAGAGGTAACTTTATCCAACCAGTTTGAAACTAGAATCTAGCCCTACCAGTTTCAGAGAGGGATCTCTCTGTATGATTTAGCTCTGTTTTAATTTTAAGATATTAGGCTAGTTATATAAAATAAGATTGACTGGTTTGTTGTTGTTTT
>JZKD02S1774520.1:68741-83787 GCA_000966675.3 Picea glauca
GGCTTCATAACTAAGAAATAACGAAGTCTCAATTTTAAAGGGTACAATATAAACTTGGTGTCAATAGTCTCCATTCATGAATATGATCAGAAATATGTATGAAGTTAGTCTGATGAATGTAGGTCAAACATTCCATGCTAGTTTCGTATTGGATGGGCAATTGGATGTGAGTGAGGAAATCCATGGCAAGTGAATTAAAATCTTGAAAAGTTTCACGTTTAGCTCAATGTACCATTTAACCGCTAAACCTGTAAGTGTATGCTAAAAAAGATGTAAATGAATAGAATCATTCACCAGTGAGTTTGATGAGCACCACAAATGAAAATTCATGACGTGATTATTAGGGTCTTCTCTAGGTTTTATGTCAAAATTTGGAATATCAGAATGTAATTTGGCTAGAATGACTAGCCAAAGAGGGGAGTGTAATATGGGATTGCTTGTTAATATTGACAGATCCGGTAGATCTAAAGTGGCTAATAATGGTAACTATCGATTGTCTTGAGGATGATACTGATGTGGCATAGTAACACTAGTAGGATCGTAAACTGGTTGAGGTGGATAATTATATCCAACAAATCCTCCCATATGTTGCTGTTGTGGATATTGACCAGAAAAATTAGGATTCATTTGTTGAGGGATTTGCATAAAAGGAGAAGGAAAACCCATTTGGACCTGGGGGGGATAACTAGTGTAACCCGAGGGAGGATAGTTAGCTTGAATTTGAGGTGGGTAACTAGGTTTCCCCCGAGGAGGGTAACTAGGTTGACCCTGAGGAGGGTAAGGAATTTTCCCTTAGGGAGGAAAAGATGGTTGACCTTAAGGACCCCAAGTGGGATTCGGTACCCCTTGGAAGGGTTGTCAAGAACATAATCCAGAAGAATTGGGATTTAAGTTTTCTCCCTGCAAGTTGGGGTTTGATGATCCTCCCTGATGTGGTTGATGAAAAATTCCTCCCTAGGGTGGTCCCTAGGACTGTTGTGGGTTTTCGGTAAATGGAGGTTGGAATTGTCCCCCTATCATCGGTTGGGTAGAAACTGGGAATTTTCCAGTAAAAGGGGGTCGTCTCCCAGTTGTAAGTTGTCCAATGAAGGAAGGTTTCCCATCGATAGGCATTTTTCCACTGAACGAGGGTTTCCCTCCAGTTAGGATTTTTCCACTAAAAGAGGGTTGCCCCTCGATAGGGATTTCTCTCGCAGTTGGGTTTTGTTGTACAACAGGGTTTTGCATTATTTGATGTGAAGGTGTCCCAACGAGAGTTTGTGACATATATGAAGCTTCTGCTTGAAGAGGGATGGTAGGTGTAATTGTCAAGGTATGTTGCAAATGACTAGGCAACACGACTCTTGTTTCACTCGTAACTTGTCCTGAAGTGGTAGCGGTGTTGATCGTTTGTCCGAAAGGATGGTCAATAGGATAACCTGATTGTACTGCATTTGCACCGGTGGTGGCAGATGTATGTGGAGGGTTAAATATTGGTCAACCAAAATTAAATTTTTCATAAAGATCTTGACTTAATGGATTTATCCATATAGGAAGAACAAGAGTTTGTTGTGGATCTACCATTTCAATAGAGCGAACATGGGTAGTATATTCTTCATTGAAATTTGGTTTTCGTGGTTCCATGTCTAGTTAATCATATGGCCTTGACGGTAGTCTAGGGTGAACTTCTACTATGATGTTACATAAGGAGTCCACCCGGATAAGGAGTGGATCGTGAGGGATTTTCAAATTTGGTTTTGCAACAAGGGTGGAACTTTCCTGAACTGCTACTAAATCTCTCTCAGGATTTTCGATCAAAGGAGTGGCGACAGTCCCAACGTCTGACTAGTTTTTGACCTGTTCATGGTAAGTGTCTTAAGGTGAGTTAGAAGGTATGGGTTTGTAGCCTTCTGGAGGAAACCCTTGCATCCTACGTGATCTACAAAGAACTTTCTCAGCCACAGTACCAATTTTAAGGACAATTAAAGTAAACAAACAACATACACTAAAAAATCTAGAGAACCAACAAGAAAAACAATAACTTCTCTCAATGAGCATACTAGTTAGTGATGAAATCGGCCAACATCGCATGATAAAAGTGAGAAGGGGCTAGGGTTTGAGTTGGTGGACCAGTTACGTTGGCGACCTGCTTAACGGAATTACACCTTGGTATAGGTTCCCTCAAAGGTTTACCCATGGGTTGCCCTCTAAGGAGCCCGAGTGAGTTTGACCAACGTCTGTTCCAGGTACAACAAAGACTTCCCTTCACCGTCACCTAGTGTAAGGACCCTAAATATTATGGCCACTAAGGATACCAATTCATATTCAGCCTCTGGGTAGGTACAATCAATAGTCGAGTCCAAACGTATGGGTAGGATATCAAGTCCGAAATTCTTCAAGAGAACTGAGGACAAATGGACCGGTAAAGTCCAGAGGACCCCGAACGGATTCAAAATTCATGAAGCTTTGAGACCAAATGAAAATAATTGATCCTCAATAATAACCCCCAATATATGATTTCACCACTACAATTAGTTAAGCCTCACAGGGATAATATATGTTTCTCTCCTGCATGTGACCTTGTGTTTAACCCCTGTGTGAGAGGGGGATACCAGCTATGCATATACGAAGGTTGGATTTGCTCTCCCTATCACAAGATTCTGAATTTGTCTTAAATTATTTGGAGAGTTATTCTCACATGCTACTCCAAAGCTCTAGTCCTAGTCTATTTTTGGTGTAAAGATATCAAAAAATAAAAGTTTCTAGTTAAATTTTAATTAGCGTTTATTTTTGTGGTTGTTTGTTATACAAGGGTGAATGATAGCGAAAATGATGATGTTTGAGACTTGAATCCACAAGAAGGTAAGAAGAATGATATGTAAATTTTCTTTTTCAATGAACTTCTATCTATGGTAAGGAGAATGTTTTATTTTCTTATGTCACTAACAACACTAAAGAATGCACAATTTTATGATATTTTTTTTCTCAAACAAGAATTCAGACAATTTCCAAAATAAAGAAAAAAAATTAAACATCGAAAACCAATGCATATAAATTCTTATTTGTTTGATTGCAGATGTAGACAAATATGTTCGTTTAATACTTCGTACTTTCACTAATAATGAAAAAGGTTCACTACAGTGTTTTGAAAATGTAAGAAACAAAAAGCACACAAAAAAAGACACTCTCAACAGTAAACAAGAAACCGAAAGAAAAAACAACTACCAAACTGTTCACTCAAAGAAGAACACTAAGAAATAAAAAGTCATACTTTAAAGTCTTCAAGAATCGAGTAAGGGATCAAATATAAAGAAAACAATAGATCTATGATCGATGATATTCCCTGTGAAATCCTCCAATCAATCAGATAATCGAGAAGAGTGGCAAAAAGAAACCAAATTTGAGAAAGAAAGGTTGATTTTGCAATCAGGAAAGACAACAAAAAATAAATAAGGACTAAAAATAATGGAAGAAAACAAGTTTTAGTCAAACAGAGGAAAAGATGAGGAAAAATAAATTCTAATTTAGAGAAAGAGATCCAAAAACTATACCCAACAAGCAAGAAACCTTGAAATTCCCAAAGAAAGGAAAATTAACACTCTAGTAACCAAGACACCAAAGCGCTGCAGTGCTCCCTAGTAGACTCTGGGGGAGCGATGATCAAGGAATAACACTCTAAATTGAACTACAGGGGAGCGCTAGTTCTGAGGAAAGTTTGAGAAAAAACTCAAAAAACACAGTAACTCAAGAATATTTAGTAAGAGGCTCTGTGAGACAACTAGCAAATACAAAAGAGATGTAAAAACAGATCAAATCAGCAGATAGGATCTAAGGATAGGAAAAAGTCATAGACGAACCAAGGGAAGAACAAACTGAAATTTCCTCCCCAGTGGAGTCACCAAATTCTGTTACGGAAATATTCCCCTGCGGACAAGTGAACTTTCCCTTGGATTATTGACCCCTATACCAAGACAGAAACAATCATTTGGACACTACCATTCCTATAAACCCATTTACGACGTTTGTATTAGCTACTTATGTTTGCAAGCTTGATCCAACTTCTGGAACAAATCAACACCTACAATGAACATCAAGAAACAATTGACTTCCTTCTACTCTAATGGATTAAGCAAAGCAAATTCATCTATGCAAATCAGATTAAACATAGACAAGCACATGGAACCACATACTTGAAGGAAATAGGCCAAGTATATTAGATGAGAACTTCAAAGGGAAAATTACAATCTTCAAATGATGTTGCAACAACCTCTCCAAGTCCTCCTCATACAACCCTTGCTCGAAAGATCCACAATCAAAATAACAATGCTTTGTTGATTTTCTACCCCTTTTCACCATGGGAATGCCTCCATTTATAAGCTTTGAGAGGCTCAACTACTTTGGGTATATTTGGAATTGGTTCAGGATATGGCTCCAAGAGTTGTGATATCTTCCTTAGATGTAGCCCTGGAGTTATATTCGAGCCAAACTAACCTTATCCATCCATAGATGTCTTTAGAAGAAAGTGGGATTTCTTCCAAGATTTCCTCAACCAACCCATTTCTCCCTTAATATGGGAAACATATCACTACAACACTCCTCTTGATATGGAAAAGGGGCACTAGCGCTCCCTGTGTATGAGCAGGGAAGCACTGATCTTCCAAAAGGGTACCAAGATGAGTAATTCCCTAGTAAAAACATTTGTTCCTACTACCATATGATGGGGCTTCCTCTTCTAACATGTTTTAGGGGTTTTAACAAATGTTTTCATGGTGTCATTCATGATACGACACTTAGATAAAGAGAATGCGACACTTACGACAATGAAAATGGACATTGTCAAAGAGAAGAACTTTGATGTGTAATAGTTGGGAACAAGGCTGAGTTGTTGAGTGTTTTTATTCTATTCTTATACACACTTTTCTTGTATGATCATGGAGTATTTGCAGCCACATACATGGCTGTCAAATCTTTGGTAATGAAGAAAATTTCTCATGAATAAACTCCACAAATAATTTCTCCAGGGTTGATCTTAATTGTATATTGCAACTTTGAGTTTTAAGTATGAAATATTTGAGGTTTACCTATCGATTTTTGTTTCTTACTAATTGCAGTACTCTGTTAAAATTATTTGAGATGATCAAATAATTCTCAACTATTTCTTATGAAGAAGATATGGATGCATTTATATATGATTAAGAAGATTTTGTGTGATGTTGATCACAATTTAGTTATGATGTTGACGCCATCCTTCAATATTTTCTTATGGTAAAAGTACTTTTGCTCCACATAAAGATTGTATTCAGGTTGTTGAAGAACCATTTTATTTCATAATCTCTAGCAATAAAGATTTAGGGTTTGTTTCCTAGCACTCTCCTTATCCAATATATTCAAAGATATGTCTTTTAGCCAAAGAGGAGAACTACCTCTTTAAAAAAACAGGAGGATTTATATCCTCGTGAGGTTGTTGTTTCGGTCTTGATGGATTCCAACATCAACAGCATGAAACATTGATCTTTGGTGTAATTGAGAGAAGTTAATTTAGTGGAATGTTCTAAAAAATTAATCTGAGGTTGAATATTGTCAAGGCATGGAATTTCATTGGATTCCCCAAAAAATGCCCCTGTCCTGAATCAAGACTCATCATGTTAACTCTCAATTGTTTCGAATAAGGAAGAATACATGATCAATTCTTCACATTTTCCTTTAGCTTATCGAATGAACCGATGGACTCCAAGATGGACTCATTTGAAGGAAACTTGAAATCGAGCAAATCATATGAACTTGGAGAGTCAACAACTCAAGTGTGTGGAGTAGCATGATCATATTCCATATTAGGATGGATTTTCTAACCAGTCTCAACAAATTCCAACTGGATCTCCAAGGAGGAAATATTAATCACCTGAAATGGCATGTGGTCCTCGTAAGAGTTCAGTTCCAAAGGATTCAATACCACCCAAGGATTAGACAATCTGAGGGATCCACTGGTAACATAAGTGACCATATTGATAGGAGCCACGTTTTGAGAAGGAGGTGGTGGGGGAAGGGAAAATGTACCCATCAAGGAGGAATATTTGAGCATCCAAGCACCTACATGATGCGCCTCTATAATTCCTATATAAAGGGCCCATCAAAGAAACATTTTTTACTACCATGTACGTAAGAACTCACATTTTCTACTGTGCCTAATATGAAATGTGGTTGTTTTTCAATTTATTTAATGAATTAGTTTGAGATTGAGTTTGAGATTTGAGATATGAGTAATTTTTATATTTTTTCCTATGTATGTGTAGCCTAACCTACACATACATGACTTGTGGATGCTTGTTTTCTTGTTTTCTCATGTTTGTCAATCTTTGGAGGTAGGTCATCCCTAGGAGGAGGCCTGCAGTCAACAAAACTTCCAAGCGCGAGGAGGTCATCGCCAGACCTGAGATTTGAGGTATAGTTACCCGATCTCCTTTTCCTTGCTTTCTTCATACGAGTTGTGGTATGTTTGGGTTAGTTTAAAGAAGTATTTGACTTTTAGATGATCAATTGATATGCCTACATTTTGAACCATGGTGTAGTCATAAGGGGGTTTTCCCGCTAGCAGAACTGGCGACCATACTGGGAAAGCCTCTAGGGTTTTTTAGGGGATTTCAGTTTGTCTGATTGGTTTTTCTTCCTTTCGAGTTTCTGTAGAGTCTTCTGAGTCTTTTAAGGGATTATGGTCACCCTCAGATGCCATAGAAGTTCTCTCTGTCCTATAATATTGTATGTCTCTTTCTTTTTTAAAGAAGTACAGAGGTGTACGCGCCTTGCTTTGGGTCAACCCACATACATATGCACTCTGATCAGTAAACAACCCGCGCAGATACGTAGGTTGTTGAAGCAACAATAGTGTATCTAGTTCAAGAATTGTTTTTTGAAAAAGAGGTAGCCAACCTCTTTCTTGATGGAGGTTTATACTTCTCAGGGTTTCTTGACAGAGTTCAGAGTCTCTTTTTTTATAGCCATATGGGTTAGAATTTATTTTACTTATCTTTTTGAAGTTTCTTGTGTTTACTTCTGAAAGGGTTTTAAGCGAGTCTTTTGAATTATTGATCTGCCTGTTTGGTTTCTTTAGTGATTACCTGCGATCCACAGTGGGCCAAACATCTTTTTCAGTCTTGTCTTGGTGTTCTTTTTACCCCTTTCATTTGCCTTAAAAAAAAAGAGAAAAAAATATTTTTCATTTTTAGTTTGGTAAAGTAGTTGGAGTTAGTTATTTCACTAGAAAGGAAAAAGAGTTTGTTTTTTTAAGTTCTTTACTGATTTCTTGAAACTTAAGTAGCTTGTAGTCAAGTGAAAATTTGTTTTAGGTCTTGTTTTTAAATATCTTGAAAAAATTTAGTTAAAGAAAAGTTGGTTACAAAGAGTTAGTTGTAAATATTTACTTTTGACTAGAAGTAATTTTGCTTTCAAGGTTTGTCTTTTTATCCTCTTTTCGTCTCTTATAACATCACTAGTTTCATCACCATATCCCTTGAGTTAATAAAGACACTAAAATGAATGCTTAATCTAAAATTAATTAGACCTTTTATGTTTGTAGGGTCAACCAAGTAGTTTAGGGTTAGGGCCTTGAATTAGGTTAGAGAGAAAACTCTTCAAGGCCGTTAAACAAACATTGGAGTCAGAGCTAGGGAGTGTTAAAGTCCAATAAAGTAAAATTTATTCGGGACCCCCCTCTAACACAGGGGATAAACACAAGGTCATGTGAGGAAAGGCAGTGGAGATAGCCCCTCCAAAGATGGACTAAACATAGTGGGGAACACATATTGAAGATCCGTCTTGGGAATACTATCACCTACATTTGCCTACAGAGATTTTTGGACCTTGAATCCGTTTGAGATCCTCTGTTGTCTTTCGAACTACTTTATTTTGATACCCTTGATAGGTTTCAGACTTGTTATCTTGCTCATTGCGGTCCACCCGACTGTCGACTGTACCCGACTGTCGATTGTACCCACCTCGTGACTATTTTCAAGATGGAAACTTAGTTTCCCATTTTCTAGGGACTTACATGGGTGACTGCGGGGGTATACCGCGATACCTAGGGAAGAGGTCAGGTCACACTTTGTGTATACCTGGAGGGTGCTTTCGTGTTAGATTTTCACTTGCACCAATAAGTTTCTCTAGTGTTGGCTAGCGTAACTGTTCTTCCTACTAGATAGTGGTCTGCTTGATTTATCTTATAGGAATTTTTCTAGTGTGTGCTTATTTTTGAACGCTAGTTAAATCCTTACTGTGTCATTTGATATTTTCACAAAGTGGAATATCAAGAGCTCCGCTAGTCGCAAAGGATTCAGGGCCTACTGTCGGTTGCATTAGATCCACCACCGCCACCGTTACGGTGAATACTTGACCAACAAGGGTCATTCGAAGTGACTGGGCCACAGGAAACTGTGCCCGAGCCTGCTTCGAGAGGAGATTATTCGACTTTGTAGGAACCTAATGTTTCTGAACTTGGAGCGGAAGCTCTCGGGCTAGACAAACCTCCAATCACTAACTTGTCAGTGCCAATATTAATACAATTTGTCCCTCCTAAGGTGACACCTGTCAAGCACCAATTAGTCTTACAAGCATCCATGGAAGAAAATGCTTCTACTTCATCTAGGAGTCCTCATACTCCCGTTTCAGCTACTACCATAGGGGGTATGTTTCCTCCTAACCCACCTTCTCTAGTCTATACCACAATGGTCTCAACTCCCTCTACCTCGGGCAGTGGTCCAGTACCGTCATCGGTGACAACCACTGCTTTGTTTACGCAGAGTGCAACGAGCCCTCCATTTTCATATGGAATGCTCGACTTCAATTCGAACTCAATCCTTACCTACTCCACCCTATAGACCATGGGTCTAGGGGCAGGGAGCTCAAATGCTCTCATTCAAGGGTCTACTAGGGGCACTTCAGTCCCCTTCAATTCTATCCCTTATGGTGGGGGTCATATACCTCCTCTTCCCCCCTCGCTTGGTGGTGCTTTCCAACAACCCATTAGGCTGAATGCTAACTACAACTTGGTTGGAGAAGAAAGTTTAGGACCTTCATATTACACTAGGCCAGTGGGATCCATGTCATTCTCTTTGTTCGACATGTTTGGTAATAACATTTTTTCTTCGGTTGTCATCACGGCTGGGGGAAACCCCAGTTTTGGGAAACAGAATCCTATGCAGGATACTATTCCTACACAGGGGGAAAGTACATCAGTTTTCTCTTCAAAAGAACTTTGGAATCCTTGGCAGGGATCAGTTCCCTCACAAGGGATGTCGGCTAGGGGAAACCCTTTCCATGGTCAATGGAACCCTGGGCAGGGCTCAGTACCTATGCCCATCAGATCAACTAGGGGAATCCCCTTCCAAAATCCTTGGAACACAACGCAGGGAGAAATCCCTACCCAATCCATGTCATCCAATTACGGGAATCAGCTGATGATATCCCAACAAATGTAGTTTCTATATGCTTGTCAAGGCCATGGTCTCTACCAGAACCCTAGTTAGAAACCCAACTTTTCCTGGCAACCTCCTGCGAGTCAAACTCCAGGACCCCTTTTTCTTGTACATAGTACCCAACCCAAACTACCATTTCTGTCAACACTACATCTACCAGACTTGTCAAGGTTTCTTAACGAGTTGATTTTTCATGATCTATGTTGGCCCCCCATGCCGACTAAGTTTCCCTTAGATATTCCAAAATTCGAAGGCAAGCCTGGCGAAGACCCAGGTGATCGCGTGACAAATTTCCAATTATGGTGCTCATCAAAATCATTGCAAGACGACTCCGTACAGTTGTGCATGTTTCAACGCACTCTTATAGGGGGTTCCATGAAATGGTATATTGAGCTCGACATGTCAAGGTATTCTTACTTTAACGACTTGGCGATGGTCTTCCTAAACCATTTCCAATTACCCATGAGATACGATGATGACAATTAATTGTTGGCCAACTTTGAGCAGACTAAGGCCGACCATATCTCTGATCACATCCGAGAATGGTGACATCAGAAGATCTTGATTAAGGTATAGGTCCCACCAGATTTCTTGCTAGAGTGGTTCTTGAATTCCTTTGTACTAGTTGTATCCAAGGATGTTGCAACTTCGGGAGGGTTTTCAGAGGAGGAGGCGATAATGAGAGCGTAAAATCTTGAACTAATTTACTCTCAGTTTGGCTTACTCTATGAGATCTTACCTGATACGTTGTGGTCCATCCTTGACAAGGCCAAACAAAAGTCTGGACCACATACCAATGGTATAGTTGGCTTAGCACAAGGAAATTCCACCGATATGTTGTCAAATCAATTGCAAAAATTGTCGATACAACAGACGACGACCAGCCAAACCTTCAGTTCAGATTTTTCCCCTACCCAAACATCAGACATACACAGTGTGTAGTCGACGAACCTGAAGGACAACCAATAGCCTGAAGGAAAGAAAAAACAATGGAATAAGAAGGGAAAATGGGACAAAAAGTATAATAACAATGTTGGTAGAGGAAAAACAAAGAAGAGAAAATTGAAGTATCTGTGTAACCTTTGCACAGAAGACCACCCTACTCACCTGTTCCCTCGACTTACAGAGGCTCAGAAGCTATTGGTGCAACAAAAACCTGTTGTGCTGACGAACCCATTTCCACATGGGTAAAACATGGCTCAAGCCTCAACATCTTCAAGCACGAAAGGGGGCAGTCAGGGACCCCCAACATCTACTGGTAATACCTCGACCATGAATGTTTACATGTTGAAAGGTGACACTCATATAGCGACCAGGGCCCAAGATTACGGAATGTCAGACTCTGCCAAAAGGGTAAAGAATCAACAAACCCACCAGTTCCTCTCCAGATTGAGAAGACGATGGGGAAAACAATGACACACATCCCCAAAGTTACATTCAAGAAAGATTCTCATAATCTGAATGCGAGGGCTACACAGAACTACTCCGTTGTGGAATATTTGGCACAAAACCCTTATACGATGTCCTCTTTGGAAGTCCTCCAAAGTTTCCCTTCGCAGAGAAAAGCCTTGTTATTCGCCTTGGGATCTATAGAGACTTGTAACCCGTGAGTGATCATTGTCAATCCAACCGACTTGAAACCTCATCTTCCTTACCACGTTGCATTTCAGATAGTAGTGGCTCAAACCACTTAATATTTTACTCGGAATATATTCCATATGTTGGTTGACGAGGGTGCCTTGACTTGCGTTATGTCGTTGGCGTGTTGGAAGGCCATTGGCCAACCCGTTTTGTCTCAACCGCCTACTTTTCTTACGACATTCGATGGTCGTTTGTTCAGACCACATGGAATCATTCCTTCTTTCCCCATGTAGTTAGGAGGGAAGACCATGTGCATCAAAGTTGAAGTGGTCAATGCACCTCTCGAATACAACCTTTTGTTAGGAAGGATTTGGACCTATGCAATGCATGCAATGGTTGCCACAGTTTTTCAGGTCTTGTTGATTCCACACAAGGGTCAAATCGTGACCATTGACCAATTGTCCTTCTCCCAACCTGACCCTTCATTGGGGGCATCCATGGTCCTGATGATTGATAATCCTCAGCCTGGCACTGTCAACGTGGGGGTTGGTTTGTGTCCATCGTTGATGGGTACTTTTGATTACTCGCCTCCTTCTGGCGATGTCAAGCTCATATCAACTGCCCCCCACCAACCTAGGGTTGAAAATTTCAAATGTCGTTGTTCTGAATGACTTAATTTCACGATATATGGAATCTTCCTTCCCCATCGACCTTAATGGAAGGGACAGGGCATTCTGTCATGGCCATGCCATTGTCCATAGCAGAATTTGCATACAACATTGTCCAGCAAGATTTGGCCGACCCTGATCCAACTCCCTCACAGGAGTTAGATCCAGTTCTCAAGCCTATTTGGGCTCAAGGTTCCCTTGCCACTACATATTCTTTAGACCTAGTCTTGCCCTCAGATGAGGTGATTCTTGAGGCATTGATTAGTCTAGACAGACCCTGGGATGATCTCCATCATAGATCATACTTCCTCCCGTAATTAAGGAGAATGGAGGCAGGTGAATTTGTGTTGACTATGAATGGAGATAGGTCTTGTCCTATTAATCTTCTGACTACGCACATAGTTTACAACGAGGTTAATATGGAAAGTATCACTGAAATGATCCCTATTGATATCTCCAAAACCTTTGCGTCATGGAGAATTTGTTCGTCAGAGCAGACTACTCCCCCGAAGAGATTCGAATTTATATAGAGTTATTTAAATTATTTCGTGACATTTTTGCCTGGTCTTATGAGGAAATTCCAGGAATTGATCCAAGAATCATCGAACATGAGATAATGAATTATCCTGACACCGAGCCGGTCTGACAAAAGCTTCATCCAGTGAATCCTCAGAAAGCGGAAGCGATTAAGGTTCAAGTAGAGAAGCTACTTAAAGTTGGTTTTATCTACCCCGTGCAGTTGAAGGAATGGATGTCAAACTCTGTTTTGGTTAACAAAAAACAAGGTATGATCTGATTTTGCATGGACTTCCGTGACTTGAACAAGGCCTATCTGAAAGATAATTTTCCCACCGCATTCATCGATCATATTTTCAATGAATGCACAGGTTGTGAGGTCTTTTCATTCATGGATGGTTTTTCGGGATATAGCCAGATTCAGATCAAACCCGAAGACCATCATAAAACATCTTTTATTTTTCCTTGGGGCACATTCGGTTATCGTCATATGCCTTTTGGCCTAAAGAATGTTGGAGCCACTTTTCAATGGACCATGTCTTTTTCTTTCCACGACCTTAGACATATACTTGAGGTTTATCTTGATGATCTAGCATCACTCTCTCGCAAGAGATCTGATCATCCCACACACCTCTGACTAATCTTTGAATAATGTTGCTACTATTGGATTCCTTTGAATCCTAACAAGTGCAGTTTTTGCATGACGTCAGGTCATCTCTTGGGTTTCATTATTTCGACAACATGGATCATGGTCTATCCTCTTAAGGCTGAGGTGATAGTTCAGTTGCCTCCCCTGTGCACAATACCCCAACTTCAGAGCTTACAGGGGAAAGCGAACTTTCTTCAACATTTTATCACGAATTACGTCGAGATCACTGAAGGGTTCATGCGTCTATTAAAAAAGGGAGTCCCTTTCTATTGGGACAAATCCACTCAATACTATTTTGAAGCGTTGAAACATTCCCTTATGTCTACCCCTCTACTCTGGCCTCTAGATTATAACAGATATTTCTTGTTGTATTTGGTCGTTGCAGAGTTGACCATTGGCATGGTATTAGTTCAAGAGTACGATCTTCTCGAGGAGTATGTTATATATTACCTGAGCTGAGGCCTGGTTGGGCCGGAACTCAACTATTCCCATGTTGAGAAGCTCACTTTGGTAGCAGTGCATGCTTTCCGGTGGTTCTGTCATTACATTATGCTTCGCAAGACCACTGTCATTGCCATTGTGAACCCCTTTCAATATGTGTTGACACGATGGTTCATTGGCACAAATATCAGTAGATTGATTGTAATCCTCCAAAAATTTGAATTGGATTTTGTCTCTGGGAAATCCAAAAATTCGTTGGTCTGTATGGAACTTATTTCAGAACTTCCGGTTGAATCTAGTGATGACACACCCGAAGAATCGCCTATCAAAGGAGATATTTTTCTGATCGCATCTTCAGACCCTTGGTATGGATATATACTAGTCTATCTCCAGAATTTGAGGTGCCCTACTTTTGCTTCTCGCGATGAGTGTCGATGAATTTTCCATCAGGCACAAAACTATCTCATAGTCGATGACACTTTATATCTTTGAGGTGTAGATTGCATTCTTCGTCGGTGCCTTATACACGAGGAAGAAGAGCTCATTTTGAACGACCTCCACACTGGAGCATGTGGTGGTCATTTTTCTGGGTTGGAAAAAACCCAAAATATTCTACGCGCCACTTACTTTTTGCCTACGTTAATCAAAGATTGCATTGAGTCAGTCAAGAAGTGCCACCCGTGTCAGATCTTCTCTCAGAAGATGCGGGCACATCCTGCTCCCATGTTTCCCTTCATTGTTGTTGGTCCTTTCACTAAGTGGGGGATTGAATTTACTACATGTCACCTGAATTCATCCAAGGGGCATCGTTACCTCATCGTAGCAGTATACTACTTCACAAAGTGGGTCGAGGTTATGCCAATGTTTAACAATGATGGAGAAACAACGACTCTTTTCATTTTTAACCAACTAGTAGCAAGGTTCAACATCCCAAAGGATATTTTCATTGACCATGGTAGTCACTTCCGAAACAAAATGATGTCCAATTTAACATCAAATATTAGGTTGAGGCAAGAACATTCATCACCCTACTACCCACAAGCGAATGGTCAGGTTGAAGTTGTGAATACATCTCTCAAGACTATTCTTCAGCGAATGATCAATTTTGCCAAGTCAAATTGGAATTTGATGTTGTACTCGACATTATGGGCCTAATGAACATCTGTAAAGACTTCCATTGATTTCTCACCTTTTCAACTCATATACGGGCTGGAAGTAGTCTTTCCTATTGAGTGTCAGATCCCGTCTTTAAAGTTGGCAGTGAAATTACTACCAGACACTTCACCGCTTGAAGAATTCCTATTATATCTCGAGAAGCTCGATGAGCAACTCTATGATGTAGCCTCAGCCAATGAGGCTCATAAGAAATGAGTCAAGTGTCAATATGATTGGTTTGTTTGTCCTCATATTTTCTCTGAAGGTGATCTTGTCCTGTTCTATGATCAAGACAAGGATCCCCTAGGGGCAGGCAAGTTCAAACCCATGTGGTTCATACCTTTCATCATGAAAGAGGTCTTAAATAAGGGTGCTTACCATCTGGTTTAATTTGAGGGAAATGCCTTGGAAAAGCCTAGAAATGAGCTCTACCTCAAGAAGTATTACTCTTAGGTTGGTCGCCTAGGTGACTTCTTATACATATGTATAGTTCTTATATAGTTTTTTGTCTTTTTTGTTTTATGGATGTGTCATTATTTATGTCATATTTTTCACTGTGGCAGATGTCAAGTGAATCAGAGGTGTTCTTTGGG
>JZKD02S1774531.1:39405-49743 GCA_000966675.3 Picea glauca
ACTTTACCCTTAATTAATTTCTTGTTACAATTGTTTTACCCTTTTTCCTAATTTTACGGCAATGACTATTTTACTCTTTTTCCTAATTTTAGGGTCATAATTGTTTTACCCTTTTTCCTAATTTTAGGTTCATAATTGTTTTACCCTATTTCCTAACTTTAGGGTCATAACTGTTTTACCCTTTTTCCTAATTTTAGGGTCATAACTATTTTACCTTTTTTCTTAATTTTAGGGTCAACCTGTACTTTCTTGTTACAACCACTTTTACCTTAATTAATGAATTTGTAACTATTTAGGGATTCTTAACCATTCTTCCGGGCTTCCCACTTCATGAATCCATAACTCCTCAACCGGGAGGAACCATGTGGCGCACCACCTACCATTGGAAATGAAATTATGAGAACTATCCATACATGAGTATGGTACCTGCATTTACGATGTTATTCATGTTCAAATTCCTCAAACAACTTTGGGTTTCACAACCACACCTTCGGGGATTCTTGTAGACTTCGTTAATTACACCCGTCTCTCAAAATTCTTTTAGGGATGGCATTAATCAACTTACCTACAATCTCAACCATACAAATGAAAACCAACTTTCCACCGATAAACTAACTGTCCAACGATCTCGTCCACATCTCTGGTGCTTCCAAACTTCTCCAAGGGTTGACTCTATCACATCTTCGGGTCTTCCTGACTTCTCAAAGAATTGAAATCAATCTCGAAGGGTTGACATCAATGACAACCAACTGTCCAACAATCTCCCTCTTTGGCATTGATGGAATCACTAATGACATGCATTGATGGCAACACTCATCCTCATATGCATACTCATGGTTATGATTCCCCTATGATGATCACTCCCCATGTCTCCATGCCATTTGTATTATCTCTCCCCCTTTGAAATCAATGGAAAATGGTATATCGCTTTGGGGTTGTTTCCACTGTCTTCATTCTTTTGATCTTTCTCTTTGTCTCCATGCCTCTATTCTTTCTCTCTGTATTCATGCATTTGTTCTTCTAAGGATAAATCTTCCTGTCGATATGTATCCTCTTGTATGCATGCTTCTGATATTTCTTTCCAGATATCTTTCTCTAACTTTTTATCTCCCCTTGACTTCTCTACAAGATGTAGAACAATATGGGACTTCTTACATATTCTTCCTTTCCTCTCTTATGGTGCTTCCTCTTTCAATTCTATGACATATATAAAAAGCATTCAAAATTTCTTGAATTCAAATCTTCATGGCTTGTCATGTTCATTGTTTATACATCAATGACCATATTGATCAATAATTTCCCTATGATGATATAACTTCTACTGAAGTTTTCTCTTTCCCTATTTTTCTATGCCTTTCACTGCTTGTTTTCTTGTGACCAACTGATTTCATTTTTCCATTGATTCCAATTGTAAATATGATCTATCATATATCTTTCTAGACCTTCCAATGATATCATAAATCCATCTCTATCCATATGTTATAATCTTTCCATAACTCTACTACTCAATTGTACACAATGCTGACCCATCTGTCATTGTACTATTATGAATATTTCTTTGCTCTAACTGATCATCGCATATTCCTGTTTCTCAAACTAAATCAAATATGTCCACTGATATGCAATGTATCCTTGAACCTACAATAAATTTCTCCCTATCTGGAGTCTTCCATATAATCATGAATCTTTGCCTGAAAAGTGTATCAATGATATTCCTTTCATATTTGCATGGGAATATTGTTTCTCAATCGATCAATTTGTCATTTTGTAGTTCTACTATCTGACTGCTTTGAATCTATACCTGCAAACATTTCAAATTTCTCGAAGGATGGTTCTTTGATATATAGTAGCTACTGCATAGAGTCCTCATGTTCAATATTCATATTTACTGGGAGTCTCCAAGACAAATGGCTCATAACAATGGATGAATCTACCCTAATGCGGAGTAATATTTCTCTTCATCTGTAGACTCATAATCTCTTTGTACTCTGACTTCTTCCTTCTTCTTTTTTCCATGGATTCATTATGATATTGCACTACAATTCCTTAGAGTAGAATCTCTTTGGGATGTTCTTTGTTCACCTTCTCTTATTTTCTTTCTCACACTACTACAATTCCTGCGATCTCTAGGACCTGTTCTCTATTCAACTTCTCTTCTTGTCTTCTTTTCTTCTCCAAACGTTCGTGTATTTGACATCGATGTTTTGTTTCATTGTGGGATCTATCATACTTCTATAATTATGAGCTATGTGATCATAATTGTGGCATTGCCGCATTTGTAACATTCAATGTTGTGGGGAGCCAAATAGGTATTCTTTGTCTGAACATTTATTCTATATGCTCTGCAATCTACAACCTTATGTCTAAAGTTAGTACAAATAAAACAATGACCATAAAAGAAAATTGCATATCTGGGACTAAATGGTATTCTTTGTGATGCAGTCCTTTTGAATTCATTCCTCGGTTGATCATGATCTTCTCTTTTGTTGATTCCTTCATCATGATTGAAGATTCTTTGTTTCTTGAATGTGGAAGGTATTATTGAATATGTATCTCTATTATACTCATTCTTATTTGACTCTTGTTGAATGTGATTCCTTCCTTTGAGTACTTTTTTTATAAATCTTACTCTTTTCTTCATTCTTCCTTTCTGGAAACTTGGAGTGCTCCTCTTCAACTTTCTTTACTAATGATGTGGATATTTCTCTCTCTTCAACATTATTGTTGAGCTTGATGATTTTAACTCTCAATTTGACAAATTCTTATTCAAGTTTATCAACCTCTTATTCTTTATTCATTATCTAAATCTTCATGATTTCTTCCGTTCTCTTTGCTTCTTCAAGTTGGATCTTCAAGGAGACGATTTCTTATTCAATTATTTTTTTATTTTTTACTGAATTCTTCTTCAAGCTAGTTTAAATCCTCAGATATTTCCTTGAGATGATATGTCAAAATATTCTCTCTCTTCTCTGCTTCCTTTCTTTGCGATATTATTTCGTCTTCTAAACACTTCTTCTCTTCTATCCGACTTTTGTATGTTTCTTCAATTCTTCCGGCTTCTTCTATTTGGACTCTTAGGTTCATAATCATCTATTGGACTTCTTCAGGGATTTGAAAACCTTCCTTTAGCTTGATAAATTCTTATATGAGAGACTTTTTTTTCCTCTCTTTCTTTCTTCAGTTCATCTAATGCATTGATTAACTTCGCTTCAATATCTACTATTCCTTCTTCACAATCTTCTTCTTCTGAATCTATCTGACATGATACACATCTTTCTTCTTGTTCTGTTCTTGCATCTTCTTTAACATTCTATGGCTTTGTGATGGGAGACTCCTCAAAGTAGAGATTATCTATCTATCCTAGAGTTATTTAGCTGATGAACATTTTCCAACTTTCTCTATTACCGGTTCAGGTAATCCTTCCCAAATGAAATCCATTTCTATTTTATTGTTTCTTTTCAATTCCTTCTTAATTGTAGTCTTTGGTTTATTTGTATAAATGTATCTTGTAATAAATGATTTCCAAGCATCATGCCCCTGTGCCTGTAAAAAAGCTTTCATTATTATGATCCAAATTTCATATCTCTGGCCATTCTGACCATCAAACTATGGTACCCCAAACATAGCGTACTCCATGATACTTCTTCTAGTGGTTAAACTGTTTCCTGAATGAACCTCACTCTGAAACCAATTGTTGGAATACTGAGAAGGGGGCGGTGGGGGTGGGGGGGTGAATCAGTATGAGCACTTTTACCACTTTTAAACACAATAGGTATTATTCAATTTTATCGATAATATTCAATAGTTTATCATCAATGTATCATCTATGATTGCATTCAATATATCATGAGAATATAATCATAAGAAACATCACATCAAATACACAGTACACTAGAGTTTACATGGAAATAAAAATGGGAGAAAAACACAATAAGCTTTATTATTTATTATCAAGAATACATTAATTGGAAGCACCAACTTCCCAATTCTCCAGCTACAAATGGAAGAAGGATACAACCCCCTATTTACGGGCTCCAACCTGAAGGAATCTACAACCCCTTGAATTCTATGGCACCAACTAGAAGGAGGATACAACCCCCTAATTCTCAGGCTCCAACCAAAAGGAGGATATAAACCCCTAATTCTCAGGCTCCAACCTTAAGTAAACTCCAAATCCCTATGTTCTCTAGCACCAACAAGAAGGAGGACACGACTCCTTTTCCTTGCCTCATCCCGTCGCCCTGACATATAAGTGTAGACCAAACTGTCATTACCACAATCACTGCCACTATCACTGCCATTGTCACTATCGTTTCCATTGTCACATCAACATGTAAACTGTCAACCTGTCACTATATCCAACCCGTCACTATCACCAACATATCACTATCACCAACCTACCACTGTCACTGATACAAAACAAGATCCTCGATCACCAAGAAAACCTCTCAACCAGATGCTCAAACATCACCAAAACATGCCTCTACAAAGAATGTACCAAGATCACAAACATATCACCACAAGATATGTATCTCAACCATGTACTGAACCTATACCATACAATGTGCCAAACTTGTACCATACCATGTATCAACCATGTACATCAATACTTGTACCATGTACCAAACCATGCATCAACCATGCACCAAAAAGTGTAGCATACCATGTATCCACCATGTACCATATCATGCATCAAACATGTACCATACCATCAACCATGTACCATGAGATGTGCCTCAACCATATACCAAATCTGTAATATCCCCAAGGACGAGCCCTGTTGTAATCATGTTTATGAATTGTAAATCATGTTTTGTAGGCTGGTGAGCCGATTATTGATAAGCCGGTGGGCTTATGTGTTTATTGGGCCAGAGAGCCTAAGTGTTAAAGGCTAGGAGCCCGTTTTTGTATATGTAATATGTAGAACATTAATAAATAAAATATAAACATCGCTGTGTGCAAACCAACCATGAAGAAAGAGTGATGGGGGACTAAGCTTCCATAGGGCAGGTAAGGGAAAAAGGGGCTGAAAGGTTAGAAAGATCGGCTAAGCCCTTGAGAATAATATTTTGTTATTATTCTAAATATGTGTGACAAAACATGTTTTTATCCTAAGTCTTGGGAGAGGCAATGCATGCAGCTCCAACATGTGAAAAAGGGAACGCATGCAGCTCCAGGAAGAAAAGAATCGACCTGGGCGCATGTGGCTAAAAACTGAAGCGTCAACTGAGTTGGGGGTTGGTCCTCCATTCTTGCGTCCATTTGTCTAAACCGTGTTGCTATGCATCTGATCTCTGCATTGATTCCTGGTCACGCAGATCTGAAACCGGTGTTACCTGAACTGTGCATTGTCTTAGTGGATTGTTGTCGTTTTCTTCCATCTGAACCGCTTGAGTCTATTTTTGACCTCTGCATTGATTGAGCCATGTCACAAATCCGTGGATTGAGCTGTGTCACCTGTGTATCCTGTGAGCCGATTTTATCCGCTCTTGCAGAGTCGAGTCCATACCTGAACTATCTTTGGGTTGCTGTCTTTTGTTTCCCGAGTGGTGTTGACCAGTTGATGTTTCTTATATCCTCACTGTGTTGAAATTGAGTCAAAATTGGCTGAAGAACTGGGTTGTTAGGCCCGTGGTTGAAGAGGCATATTTTTAGGCCCATGAGCATCTCTCTCTGGGTGAGAGAGTCTATTGGGAAGTGGTTTTATCCCAGAGAGAGTCCAGCACTAGCTATGGAGCTCTAAGAATTCCTGATCTGACCTGTTGCCAAGACCCAGAGAGGGAGGTGAAGCACCGATGGAATTTTCTTGTGAAGGTGTATACTCTCGGGTGGAACATGCATGTGGGGAATGAGAGTCTGTGAGTAGTGGGCATAAGAAGGATCCTGGAGAGAATCCTTCCAGTTGCTCTGTGAAGTTTTTCTATAACCTCAGCCTAGTTTAGGATTCCCTTGCCTTGGGTGGAGCTTAGTCCCATCTTGGGGGTGACCCACTGCTGAGCGTGATGAGTAACATGGTCTAAGGTTGGGAGGTTTTTGAAAGTTCTGCACGTGGTTGGTGGAGTTACTACAGTTTCAAATATAAGTATATGCATGTGTTTAATTTCAATAAAAATGCATGTCTGTGATGCTTGAAATATTATCATGTATTCCGTTGCAATGATATTTATTGTTAATTCCATTAATTCTGCATGTTAGCAGTAATACTGTGATTACTCTATATTGTTTAATTAAATCTGTTAATTATATTTAATTTTGCATGTTATATATAAATTTATGATAATGTTTCCACGTAGTAGCATTTCCCGACCATGGGGTTGATGGCTGGAGACGTTACAATATGGTGTCAAAGACAAGGTTTCAACGCCAAGCCTAGATGGGCCTGATAAGTGGTCTTTGGACCTAAGTTTTCGAGAGGAAATTATGTCTGGAGGACTAATCTTGAACCTTAGAATGTTTCTGAGTGCCAACATGTTACTTGGTCGTGTGTGAAGCTCAGGAGAAGTAGCGGTAGAATAAAACCGAAGCCGGTGTGGTATTTGACCACACAGAGAGAGGGAACTCAACACTTGGGATGTTGTAGCTGTAGGATCTGTTCGAAAAGAAGGGAAAAACCTCTATGACCATTAGATCCAGAGAAGGTGTCAGGAGGATATCCGAGAATCCTTTCAGGAGTTCGGTTGTTAGGAAAAGTAGGTTGCACTGAGGCACAATCCCCCGAAATCTGAAACTCTAAAACCCCAAGAATATCTAAACGTAGATCTGGGAAAAATATCTCGTCCATTGGATCGAGCAGAAGAGCATAGGGTGATATCGGGAGTTCATCTATCAGGAGAAGTGGGATGTGCTGACACACAACTCCCGAAGCCCGAAATCACAAAATCCCAAAGAGCCGAAGTAGTGAGTCGTGCTGACGTCACTGGGATGGACGTGGATACAGGGGATGTGTGCCACGTGCCAGTGGGTCCCGAAGGAAAAAGTAGATGCAATGGGGCCAGAGGGCATCACCTAGGGTGACATGGACCTTATTATGAGAAACATGTGTCACCACCATGGTTGGTGACAGTTGTACGGTGGGCTCGAAGGATAGAAAAGTTGGAATTTCAGAAGTCGGGAGTTGGAGAGGGAAGCGAGTGTGAGAGCCTCCAGGACCAAAATCCCAAAACCCAGAGGTTTCGATTAGAGAACCTTGAAACCTAGCGCTTGGTCACAAACCATGGTTGCATAGGTTGGGAAACTGAGAGAAGGAGGCTAAGGCCCGAGTGCACTACAGAGCAGAGCAGAGCTCGAAAAATTCATGGAAACTGAACATCTTCTTAAATCAAGTTGTTTATGAATGATGTGGGATTTGTTAAGGAATAATGACCTGACAAATTCTGGTTGTCTACACATTATGTTTGCATAAGCTTAACGAGTGCCAGGACCATTTAGAGTTTCCACAGGGGGCAAAGAAATGGGGAAAGCACAAAATGATTCCAGTTTAGAGAATGAAACTAAAGGGATGGATGTTCATTTGGGAGTTGAAGGATTGAACTCCAATGGCCATGGAGAAGAGATGGATAAGGAAGGAAACATGAGGAATATCATTGAAGGATTGCAAAAATATGCCCAAACTCACCGAGCAGATAGCAAAAAGCTCAGAAAAGATCAGGAAAACAAGGTGAATTTAACATAAAGTTGTTAAAGAGTTTGGAGAGAATAGAGAAGAAGTTGGATAAGGAGAGTGAATCGAGCAGAATAGGTATTCACTAGAATTATGAGGGAAGAAGGTCAAGGAGTGTGGGTAGACACCATCATCACTCCCAAGGTTGCTCCAAGAGAAGGACACACAGTAGTTCAAGCCCATCTCCTACCAGAAAGCATAGGAGATCTGGAGTGGATGAATTGAAGGGAGAAATGAACAAGATTAAGCCTCCTACGTTTGATGGAGAACATCAGAAGAAGGAAGATGCTGAAACATGGTTGCTTGGTATGAGGAAATACTTCCAATTATAGAATTATTCCTCTCATGCGGAAGGAAGAATTGAGATGTATCAATTGAAGGGAAAAGCATACATGTGGTGGGATCAACTTGTGTAGGTGAAACACATTAGAGAGAAAGATGTCACTCTAAAATAATTCAAGAGGTATTTCGAGAAGAAATACTTGACTAAGAGATATTATGACAAAAAGATGAAGGAGTTCTTTGAACTCAAGTTAGGTAGCATGACCATTGATGAGTATGAATGTAGGTTTTCGGAATTGCTGAAGTATGTTTCGTCCATCAAAGAGGAGACTGTCAAGATTCAAAGGTATTTGAGTGGGCTGCCATCTTCCATTGGGGACAAGATCTAGTATGATGACCCTAAGACCATGAAAGAAATGATAAGAAGAGAGAAATGATTATATGAACATAAAAGAGAAAAGCCTACCTTTCGAAAGGCTTGGGATGACCACAAAAAGTATAAGAAAGAGAAAAGGCAGAAGGGAACAAACCTCCCTTTTTAGAAATAGTCCTCAAGGAAAACCATCATTTAGAGAGCCGAGAATGTCTGAAGTAGGGGAACAAAGGCCAAGACAGATGCCCATTCAGTGTTGGGGTTGTCAGGGAAACCATAAGTACAAATATTGTCCCCACAAAAATGGCAAAGTGAGAGTTGTCCATAATGTTCAGCAAGCTGAAACAGTGGAGGACATGGGCAGTAGAATGTCAAGGATATATGCATCCCTGGACAACAAGCAAGCTGAATATCAGTCACACATTATTGAAGTAGAAGCTGGCTACAGGAACCAAGAGGAAATTCACTGAGTTAGTTAAGTCATGTCCAGTGGACATGAAGGGGCTGAGCACAAAGGATGAATTGAATATCCTTCCTTTAGGGTCTTATGACTGTATGATTGGGATGGCCTGGTTGGACCAGCACCGTGACATCTTAGATTGTCGTAACAATGCATTCACCTTCCTGGATGAGGAAGGAAATTAGAAAATAGTCCAAGGAATTCCCAGAGCTGTTGCTATCAGAGAAATATCAACAATGCAGTTGAAGAAGTGCTACAGAAAAGACTGTCAATTGTTTGCATCCCAGGTGGAGGAAACACCTAAGGATAAGATGTCAAATATTGGAGATCATGCGGTACTAAAGAGTTTTAAGATGTATTTCAAGAGGTACCTGGATTACCCCCGAAGAGAGATATTGATTTCTCTGTAAATTTGATGCCTGGAGAAGCTCCAGTGTCGAAATCTCCTTACAGAATGAGTACTCCAAAGCTAAAAGAGTTGCAATTGCAGCTTGAAGAGGATCTGAAGAAGGGGTATATACACCCAAGTGTGTTACCTTGGGGAGCCCCAATCCTATTCGTGAAGAAGAAATATGGAACGTTGATATTGTGTATCGATTTTAGACAATTGAACAAAGTGACGGTAAATAACAAGTATCCTTTGTCGATGATTGATGACCTCTTCGATCAGTTGAAGGATGCGAACATATTTTTGAAAATAAACCTCAGGTTAGGATATCACCAGGTAAGGATAAAGGATGAAGACATCAACAAGACCACCTTTAGAACAAGGTATGGTCATTACAAGTTCACAGTGGTGCCATTCGGGTTGTCGAACGCACCCGTTGTTTTTATGTGCCTGATGAATGGTGTATTCAGGGACTATCTAGAAAATTTTGTCATAGTCTTCCTGGATGACATTCTGGTGTATTCCAAGTCATAGGAAGAGCATGAACAACATATGAAGATGGTTTTTCACATAATAAGAGAGCACCAACTGTATGCCAAGTTGAGAAAATGCTCATTTTTTTAGAAGCAACTCCATAACTTGGGGCACATTATTTCCAAGGATGGGATAGCTGTAGATCCTATGAAGATTGAGGCCATTATAGGATGATCAATGCCAAAGAATGTGATCGAAGTTATATCCTTCATGGGTTTAGATAGTTATTACAGAAGGTTTATCGTTGGGTTCTCAAGGATAGCTCACCCTATCACTTCCTTGCAAAGGAAGGAGAAGAAGTTTTTGTGGACAGAGGATTGTGAGAAAAGATTTCAGAAATTGAAGCAACTGTTAACTAGTGCTCCAACATTGAGGATTACAGATCCAAATGAATATTTCGTGGTGTGCACTGATGCATGCAAAGAAGGAATGGGAGGAGTCCTCAGTCATAATGGATTCGTAATTTGTTATGAATCTAGAAAGTTGAAAGATCGTGAAAGGAACTATGCCACTCATGATTTGGAGTTGGTAGCCATTGTACATGCTCTAAACAAGTGGAGGCATTACCTCATGGAAAGGAGGTTCAAATTGATAACAGACCATAATGGTCTGAAGTATTTGTTTGATCATCCAACCTTGAA